>DWNR01001995.1:0-13877 GCA_018250455.1 Polygonus leo | reverse complement strand
AGGCCGTAGTCCACCGCGCTGGCCAAGTGCGAATTGGTGGACTTCACACACCCTTGAGATTTGTTACAATCTCTTGGCCATGCAAGTTTCCTCACGATGTTTTCCTTCACCGTAAAGCCAATGATAATTTAAGTATACATACATACCTATTCATAATTGCTTGGCCTTTTAAAATGCCACAACTAGAAAGACAAAAATGACAAGATCTAGATCAAGTAGTAAAACCTGTTTATTATTTATTTAGGTTATTTCTATCACACCAGAGCTGTTTTTGCCACGTTACTGTTGTTTATTAGCAATATGCGTTTCGGTCGAATTGGTTTAGTTGCCGGTTCCAACATAGAAGTCACTGTGAGAGGTAGAATTGTGTATGTGGTGGAGTAGAACTTTCTGAGATTAAAAACGTCCATGGGCTACCGCGATTACCTACCGTTAGATGGACAGGACGCTCGTTTGCTCCTTATAAACTATAGTTAAAACAGGAGATATAATCAATACCAAACTAATCTTTTCTTCATAATACATGTACAATGAGAGCAAAATTAATAATAATCCAATAAATAGAACATATGCGTTTGACCATAAGCGCTTAATATCGATAAACCAACTGTTATGCACACTTTGTCACTTCATATTATAACGAAATAAATTATCATTATAAAAATACCCGTGCCACATTGCATAAAGCTACTTTAACGGGATCATAGCCCCTATGAATTATAAGGATGGGACCTTTGATGGGAGTTTTGATATTTTTTCGTGCACATGGAATAGACTCGAGTATTCTGACGCACCTTTCATACTAATTTTGGGGTTAACACAATATGTTCACCCTAAATCATGAATGAACATGAGTTAGGGGATGGAAGCGAACGGTTAAAGGACTTGCCCTTGTAGTCTAGTACCAACTGCCCATTAAGGGTTCGTTTGTAAAAAAATTATACCGTGTCATAACTGGTTTAAACTGTATTGTAATTCTGTGTTAAAAATTAAAGTGTTTTATGGGTAGCAATATGTCATATATACCTTGATTATAGTTAGAAACATAATCTTTTGTAACTCGTTGGTTAAAAAACGTGATATAAATTTAGCGTTTTATTAACAGAAAACTTATTTTAGAACTTAGATTAGTATCGCGTTAAGAATTCAGTTCAACATAAATATCTATGATCAATATATGACATGACCTTAATATTATACTGAATCCATATCAAAAATAGTACGGCTCATAAATTGAGAATTTATTCGTGAGCGCACATAAAAGAATTCATACAAGCGAACATATGTAGATCGTCTTTTTTGAAGTCTATCAAAAAATCATGTGATCTGTATTATTAAAAAAAAAACCTCTAATAAAAAGTCCTTAAGTCCATCAACAGAAATAACGGCGATAAATCAACAAACAATTACAAAACCTAACTTCCCACTCGTGCCCGTATTTACAGACCCAAACCGTTCCGAACTTTCGCACGAAAGTCCTAATTGTTTAAAAATTCAAATGTGAACCGCGACAGATGTATTGAAAAGCTCTCGAAGCTTTCAAGCGTATATCACAAAAAACGCGAAGGGACCAGGACCACCAACAGAACTTCTGTATCAGCGAAATCCGTGTTAATCCGGGCCTTACGTATTATGATTGTCGGACTAAACTTCAGATACACTAATACCGAACATGTGGCATTGACATATCGATGGCTCTCGTAAGCTTGGGGGCAAAATTTGAGGGTCTAGGTCGTTTGTAAAACGGTATTAAGATAACGATATTTGTGTTACACACGTTGTTCCCAGAATCTTTCTGCGCCAGTTATATTACGATTAGTTATGTTGTGGCCCCGAGTTTTAAATCCAGGTAGGTACATACTCCATTTACACAGGCAATGAAACAATTTATAGGTACAAAAGGCGACCATCTTAGTTCTCAGAAATGTGAAATACCTTAGGATAAGATTTCAATTTCTAAGGTTGACTACAGATTTTGTTAACTTCAGAGGCGGTAAAAGATTCCTTGAGGCACGACTTCCATCGCAAATTTTTCAAAATTACGTACGTATTAAAATTGTATTATCTCTTGACTTTTCACTGAAGGAAAACATCGTAAGGAAACATACACGCCTAAGATATTGTCAAAAAATCACTAAAGTATGTAAGGTCTACGCACTTGGCAGCGCAGTGGATTTTGTTCTAAATCCTTGCTTACTAATGCCCAGCAAGGCCCGAAGTAAAGTTTATGATAACGATAATGATGACATTATTATAGCGCCTGTGATTTCCAACCATGAGGCTGTATGGCTGTGACACCGTGCAACTTCAACCCCAAGAAGAAAAACATAAGAAATGAGAAAATTCACAAATTGAAGAATAACTCTATTATGATACCTTATCGGTGTGGAGAATTTATGAAGCCAACACGGTGAACTGCGGTTTTATCATCCTGTAAGGAAACCCAGAAGTATGAAAATAATTGGTAGACAAAATGACTACGCTTGTTGCGTGTAAAATTTTATTTTGATAAATTTAATTGAATATACTGAAAATCTCATAAAATAATTTGGACTACATACAATTTATTGTTCCAGTAACAACTAACGAGGACCGTGTCGTGTTCCCGTTAACCGTTGCATGTAAGTAATTTTGTACTGAAAATTCAAAACAGGACCACATATTATTGCAGCAGTACTTGTCCAACATTAATTGCGAACAATACAACTCTGGAACGAAAACTAACGAAACGGCTAATTACGTGTTTAAATTAAAATAATTGTTATAACTGCCCTGGCTTCACTAGAGTATCGTCGAATAGTCCTAATTAAAATGATATTTTTATTAGATAAAAACAAAATCAGTACATTCAAACGTCATACCAGATATTACTATGCGGGAAGTGTAGATCAATCTTGCAACTAGAAAATCTCATTGCCGAATTCACTAATCTACTTTTAAACTTAGTTCAACTCAAAACGTGAGTGCTTCCTCACCAAATCAAGTTAAACTTTTGCAAACGGGTCTTTTCGTCGGAAATTCGGAAAATGCAACGAGTTCCCGACAATTATTTTAAAAACGCTGTCCAAATTCTAATGGAATTCTTACTCAGTTTATGCATGATCTATTTATAGTTTATATCAACATAGATGTAACGTTTGTTTGTCGACCATATTTATGATTTTAAGTTCCAAGTATTATATAAAGTTCTTAATAATAAACATTGTTTTCATAAAAAAAGCGGATACTGGAACAGATATACAAAAATAAGTAACTGATAAATAATTATCAAGTACGTAATAACATTATAGAAAGTGATTTTATAAAACATATGACTTACGTACCTATTTTCCTAATCAACACATTATTTTCTTAACATATTCAATTTATCAATTTTCCTAATATGCTCTATGTTTTTGTATTTAAAATTCTCAAAATAAATCCGGACTGTGTGTTTGCTAAATAAGCTCATCTGCGGATAAATAGCCTTTCCATCAAGGAGTGATTTCGATAATTGCGATACAACGATACCACAATTATGCAGTATATTCATAATAAAGTTAACGAGGCTTTTCGTCTGGAATTCACAAAATACAGCAGAGGTCTCGACAATCACCAAAAAAAGTATACTACTATTAAGTCCTACACACACTAACCGATAATACATATCATTTATTTTTCATCTCAGCTATTACATTTATATGACGAATTTTACAAGAAGAATTGTATCAGGGAGGAAATCTTAGATAGATAACACACCAATTATCGATTAACTAAATTCAAACCTTTACTTTTAGTCTTGCGCATATCTAACAACACGAAAAGAACGGTCAGTGCGTATACGCCTTAACAGCGTATTATTTGAACAAACCCTTTCGAAGTTTGCGCTACGAAATTTATGCACCCTCATAGCATTGCGCAGTGGCATCAATAATAAGTGTAGGTTACATGCCCCATTTGAAAGCTTCCTGTTGATTTTCGACATAAAAGATATAATCTACCGCACTGGTGTAAAATAACCGTATTTTTCTTTTGTGTTATGATTCAACCCTCCCTCTGCCCATACAGATTTGTTCTCCACTCGACTATTATTTAGTGGTTACTTTCTGTATAATGAGCACTTATACCACGTAACTCTATACTTTGCAACGTTTTATGAGGGATTGTAAGTGTAAACAGCAATTTCGTTGCGTCTCAATAGATGAATGTAGTTGAAAAGAATTTGTATACAAGATAAGATTTTGTTACTTGATTTTGTTAAAAACGGTAGGTAGGCTACTTTATATAGAGGTAACTATAAAAGAAGATTTTTCTTATTTTTGTCCCCTAATATATATTTTAATTCAGTTACATCTTAACGTTATATCGCATACTGCCTAGCGAGAAGGCAGACGTCGTCGTATATTAGATGATATAAATTAAAAATTACTAATTACTTTTCTAAAAATATGTTATATTCAAATTAGATTTATTGTGACGTTTTATCAAATAAGAAGCATCGAAATCTATTTTATTTATATTAACTTCGATTGGATGTGATATTAAATGGGTATCCAATTAATCGATTCATAAATATAATACGGACATCGTCAATAATTACATTGTAAAAGGTAATGCTCACACAAAGAGAAAATAGGTGTGTAACAAACATATATGGCATCTTACTTATTACTTACTCCATAAAAGAACAAATGAATTAGTAGACACAGAATTGAACCAATAAAACACGTGTAACAAATTTCAGCGCTTTAGAGCGCTAAACGACCGTTCCGAATTCAACAAATAACTCGAACAATACTAAACCTAAACCCATTTACAGTAACATTGAGTGAATGCAGCGTAAAGTGCAAAGCAGCGCTTTAGCCGATTATTGCGTGGAACACTCGCGACGAATTACAGCGTCTTGAAACGGCTCAAATACGCTCGAGATATACTCGCACGCTGTCTATCGGCACTTAGTAACGCTAGGAAAATGTAGAAAGGGCTTTCATTTTTTTCAGAATAGTATACTGCAACACTTTTAATCGACTGTGAAGTTTGATGATGAAGTTGATTTTTGTGTTTCGGATTTAAAGAGACGTTCAGTGGCTATTGCCACAGTTCATACAACAGTGTCAAAATCAGAAATCTTGGAATCGTGCTAAGTGCTAAGGGTTAGTTACAAATAACTATTTTGTGAATAATTGAGCACTTACCATCAATAGCCTGTTGCTATCGTTATATTATAAAAATATATACATATTTTCTGCCTGACTGCAATTTTGACTCTTACAATTGTTCATACACTGGAATGCGGATTTTAATTGTAAATCAATATTAGTGGCTCGGGGAGGAATCACACTGAAAAAAAAATGTTTACTAACAATTTTGTTTCCAAGTCCTCAGGGATAACAACGCATGTGTGGTCAATCTCGGTTTCTAAAAGTAAAACTAAAGAAAATAATAATAATAGTAAAACTAAATGTACAATTGTGAAGTGACCACTTATTATCAGGCAGACTGCACGCACATTTGCTATCTTAAAAATAAATAAACGAATTCTTAATTAGTCTTCTAGTTAAGTCACTAAGTTGCGTATAAGCAACATAACTTAGCATCTGTGGCGAATTGATACTAAAGATAGATTATAATTATCCATGGGCGGTAGTGACCACTTACCATCAGGTGGAATGCATATACGTTTGCTACCTTTATACAAAAAACAAACAATGCACTTAGTTTATCTTAGGTATACAATATTTAAATACAGAAATTGTATATTTCGATAACCCATTCTTGAAGCAAAGAGACTATATTTCCCATATAAAGTTCCCTCCACACTATCCGACCCGAAAACGAAACGCCTGAGTGCGGTATAAGTAATTATTACACAATAACCTTCCCGGAATCTGTTCCGAGCGCTTCCTGTTCCTCCCGGGACGTTCAGTTCCATGTTTATTACAAGTGGCTGCGACTCTTTGAAGCGTTAGACAAGATATTTATTATATTGGATGTTGAGTTGAGGATTTGAATTATTTCTTAGTAAATTTCATTTGGATGTTCGCCGAATGTAAGATTTGTAATAGATATGTCTTCATTCTGGAGTATTTTGGTTTTAACATACGGAGAGATGAGTCTACGTGAAGAAATTCGCTGAGTATTGCGTAATGATTGAGTAGTAAATACTCTTTAGTTAATATTAAGTGACACAATCTAACTTTGTAAGTGACGATGGTCATATTTTTTAAAGAAATTAAAGTAACACAGGATCAAACAATTTGCATTACGAAAACATGATAATTACTGTTTATAATCAACTATAATCAGCCTCGAATAGCATTATAAACATGATAACGTAATTGTGCAATAAATAGTTTTATTTCATTTAAACTCTATACATGTTTTGCATTACCATATATTGAGAAAACCTCATGTAACTGTAACTGCTCTATCACGTCCTTTAAACGAAACGAACGAACATACTATGCAAGTGCAGCAATTATCTGCTGCTACTATGTGATAGAAATATATGTATGAGGGGATGTTGTAGATGAACGTCAAAAATCGACGAACGTCGAAAATTTCCAATCATTTATGAATCAATGACGAATACAATTATATGATACATTCATACGTACATATCACCTTCAATTTTTTTAATTTACTCAAAATCATTATCATCACTCTTATTTACTGTCCCACTGCTGAGTAACAGGTCTCCTCTACAATCAGAAGTATTAAGACCATTGTGCATCACAAATTCATAGGAATCCTACCCAATAACGTATTCAACGTAGGCTCAGAGACTAAATCATGCTCAAAATGTCTGCAACAATGATACTTGAAGATAAAAATAGCATCGATGGTGCCATTTGAACCTCCATCCTATTATAATATGTTGTACAAATAACCTACTTCATTTAGATCTAGGAATCGCATGCCAGGTGGACTCGTAATTCTCGTGAGAAATATGATATACCATGAGTATAAAGGTATAAACATAAGTGCCACGAATATTGGCAACTCTAAATTACTACAAATGAGCGGAAGCACCACTCAAAATGTGCGGATATTGACAAATGCCACAAGTTAGTATAAATTTACAAATATCTCAAGGGTACAAAACTGCGAAGAGTTGGCACATGCTGGTCCTTAAATGTTTCAAGTTGGTTTTTTTGTAAACCACATGTGATATACAAAAAAATGTAGTTTATCTGTCAACCTAGTCGACGAACACGAGCTTATTTTGACCAAGAAATAAAAATTTTGCAAAAAAACTTGCATAAAAACAACTTTATTTCTACACATTTCATTATAAATTAAGTTTCTTTGAAGTTACACTCTGTCTAATTTTTTTTTTTTAACATTTGGAATTATTTGCGTTGAGCGGTAAATCTCAATTAAATTAATGTTAATATTAATATGTTTTCAAAACAAATTTCGTAACTCTCGTCATCTGTCCACTGGGTCTTTAATACAGCATTTAAATATACATTTAGTATTGCTAGTCATCTTTGGACACATTTGACGAACTCAAGTACAAGAAAACACAAACTTAAGTAGACTTAGCGAAGACATCGCATCATCATAGAAATCAATTATTATGAGGTTATTCGTAGTGATACTAAAATAATTGTACAACGAAAAGAGTATTTTTCTGGCAATAGATATCACTTTTGTTGCTCAGGAATAAGAATTTAAAAGGGGTTCAGTAGTTTTTAAGTTTATTAATTACAAACATACAAAAATACAAAAAGAGGGAACACTTTTAATTCCACATTCTGCTTGTCAAATTGCAGAATTGTCGACAGAAACAAACCTTGTAGCAACAGATACAATTCTTTTATTTCCTTTGTGTATTATTAAAACTTTGCGAAAACATAAAGGCTCACGCATAGGTACACACCGGGCACATATTTCACCCGACTAAACAAACTTGGGATCCGTCTATACTGGCGTTAGTATATTGTCTTGTTTATTAAAACCGGACGCGCCCCCGCCAGAGGCAAGGATTCAATATAATGGAATACTTCAACGTTATTTGCAGATACATGGGTACTTACCAGATTCGCCCGAGGCTCGTATTAGCGTGAGGTATGCGCTTAAATCGTGTCGACACGACAGAGGTCGCCAATTCTAAGAGATTAACGTAACGCAACTCTGTTTCGAGCCCCTTTCTTTAGTTCCCGCTTCGGGCCAGGCTTGTTTTTTAATAACTTCGGGTGCGTAACAATATGGTTATTGTTCGAAAGGGTACTTTTGGCGAGCGGATACAATACTGAACACATTGCAAATTCACCCTTTGCTTTGTGGAAGAACAAACATACGCTATAAAAAGAATTGTTCGTAAAATTTCCGTTTTTCACAAATTCTCAACATAAAGATACATATGTGAAATTTGCTTTTGAGTAAAAAATAAGCTCTTGAATAAACATAAATTATTACTGATAAATTTTAAGTGGAAATGTAAAAAATATTGTAACACAAATAAATAAATAATTGGTAAGATTCGAAAACATAACAACGGCTAATGTTACTGAACAATCATCTGACCTGCATAAATGATGATGATAAAGATACTTCCATAAAATTGAACTCGGAGTGAAAAAAATAAAAGAAAAAGAGAAGTAATAAGATCCAAAAGCAACTAGAAGTAGGTAAGGCTAAACAACATTGCACGGACTAATATTGCTAAACTAAGCGACACGGACACCTACACAGTTCGAATTAGTTCTTTGACTGGCCGAGCGCGGTCCATGCGATGTACCGGAACATACCATGCAAACACACAAAGGACAAATTATGACAGTTACTAATAAGTATTCGTATGTGGCACAGAACTAGCACCGGCGGAATAATAGACAATCTAACATCGGATACACGTTGTTATCGTCTAACTATGTTTCGTGTAACTTGTAACAGTACGAGAGCTGGCTGCTTTGAGATACTGCCTTGTCTTTACAACGCAACACATTTCAAAAACAAATCATATATGAATGGAGTCGGTTAAAAATTGGGTTAAAATATTTGTGGTAAAACTAGGTCAAGCCATTCAGTTGGCTATGTTTTGTTTAAAATTTTTTAGTATTTAAATTAAGTAAATAGGCCTGTACCTGTACTTTTTATTGCCTATTTCTGCGTGATAAAATAAATGCAATTTTAAACTGAGAATTTTAAATCTGAGGTAGGTGCATTAACTTGTATGTGTGTACATATACTTAATGAAAAACATAAATAAATATTATTGAACAGAATTTTTTGTATAATATAATTCCAGTTATACCACTAATATATAGAAAATCCAAAAAAAAAATTGTTTATATACAATTTATTCTTACCTTTTTTATGTTGTTTAATTATTCGGAGCAATTTGATTTTCTTTCCTTTAGCTTTACACTTAAGTTGATAATCAAAAATACTTTAAATGCTTACTCTAAAATCTTATAACATGTCCACAGTTTGAGTAAAGCAATAATAATTGACCGTGTAAGTAGTCAAAATGGCCGCTGGCTCTCAAATTATAAGGGTTCCTTGTAGCCAACGCGGTCCGGTCGGCTTTGTTGGTACACAGCGATGCATAATTTTGTTATGCTTTCTCTACTGCAAAATGTTGCGTTGAATACATTTTAAGCATCAAAGGATGTGTTTGTTTGAGGCAATTATAAGGAAGTTGAATGGTAATGAAGTTTGCTTTGTTGAGTGCAAAGATACTGAATAATGTTATGAAATAAATAATGTGATTGTTCGCTTTAAGTTACTTAATTGTTGCATATTTTGAAGATGTTTTATGCTTTTACTAGAATATTTTCAATTTTGACATGTATTATCACAATTTACACGGAGGGGAATTTGACTCAAAATTTAAGTGCTACAAAAATGATTGTACTACACACACAAAAAAATCACTCGAAATTTATTGATATGACTTATTATTATACGCACTCATTTAACTAAATGTCGTAATACAAATATATCTTAAAAGACATAGAACACGCTTACTGCTTCGATGTAGGCGAACCCTATACAATCCTGTACAATCGTAATATGATTGAAATTCCCCTTGCGTTTAATTACATTGCTGCAATAATATTGATGCTTGATAAGTGTTAATTATTTCATATCAGTAAATCATATCCAAGTGTCCTATGAGCTATAAAATATTGATCAATGATAACTCTAAGCGGTGCGGTAAAGCGAGGTGTAATAAAAATAAAACTTGCTCAAACTTTTGTTTAATCTTTGTCGTCTTTTTGATATTGTTTTAAACTGGTAGATTCATTATTGATATACCTTGTTATATATCTACTACTACAATAATAAGATCGAAAGAAGATCGATCGAATGTATCGAGGCTAGAAGTGTGTGTTGAACTTCAATTATCTGATTTTTAACACAAGGATTTCACTAGATCACATAAATTCCTTGGATGATAAAAACTGAGAAAGGGTTACTAGAATATATAGCTAGATCATATCTAATACTTTTTGCTATAACTGTCCTAAATTGACAAATAAAAGGTAGATAAGACGAATTTTGATCTTCCATGTAAATGCTTTGATACCAAGAACATATTCAAAATTTCTTGGCGATAAAATTTACTACAGAATCCTTTTTTTGTGTGTGGTTCCTTTATCACAAATGGGTCCATTGCAAAATTTCCCACCGTGTTTCGCTTAAAAAAATTACTCTTGAAACCAATATTAATGTAGTCGTAAACAGTGTGAGAATATTTTGCGTAAAATTACGCTGGCGAAAATCACGTATGAAAAATCTTATTACATACCGACAAATACTGCCAGTAGGCATAGCACAATATGAGGAAGTAATAATGTGAGCATAAATTATATTCTGAAGGAGCCATATCAAAGTATTTCGATTACTTTGTGGATATGTACAATCATGTACATTTTCTGTTTACAGCAGCAGTAGATATAATATCTCCAAAGAAATTCACAAATATTTTTCGCAAGGAAAATTTAATAAGGGATTTTACAGTTTATTTGATATGTGATGTCACACAGCCTTTGCTATACAAACTTGTTTTTCCTGTAATATTAATATACATCCCGATTGTAAAGTTTCGCCTCATATAAATATTTTGATTCACATAATTTTTCCCGCCCATAAAATTAATTTTCTTCTTGACTGCAGAATCCTTTATTGTGTATCTTCCCTTATCTCGAATGGTTCCATTGAAAATATTCCCTACGTGTTTCCCTAAAAGAAATTACTTCCGAAACCAGTATTAATGTAGTTGTATACAGTATGAGGATATTTTGAGTAAATTTATTACGCAAGCGAGAATTACGTATGAAAAATCTTATTACATCGCGACAAATACTGCGAGTAGGCGTAGCACAACATGACGTAGTAATAATGTTTTTAAGGAGCTATTTCAAAGGATTTCGATTACTTTTTAGATATGTTAATTTCTTGACATTTCGGAATCATGTTATTTTTTCTTTTCACAAGAGCAATGTTTCTTGTCTTGTTTGTACTATATTCAGTGAGAGGAAATATTACTTACAATTTAAATGTATTTATTGTTTGAAAAATTGTAGTCATGTGTATATATGTTAACATACTGCATAATATTTAAAGTTTTTCAATGGTTTAAAGTCTAATTACCACTCCATATTATAGACTTCTTTTGTTTTAAAGAGGGTAAAAAATACTTACACGTATTTGTAGTCGGTCTTCGTTTTGAAAATCATTAAATGATTATATTACAAAGTTCAATATTTTCTAATGCTATAAAAAAACACAAATTTTATTTGGTAGACTATATTATTTTACTGTCTTACTGTAATATACATCTCATAACAATTAATGTCCGTCCTTTCTTACCATAAAAACGTTTACCAATTACCAATAACTACATACATCATTGTAACTCCATAGTTACAATACCTCTATAATACGAGATCATAGGCAGTTTATGAAGCTCGTATCATTATCAAGCTACTTGTTATTTCTATGAATGTTTCCTTATTATTATTTTTTTTACTACATCGGTAATTAGCAATAATGCTCATTCATATTGTTATGAATATCGGAGGAACGGCCATCACTGAACATGTTTGCCGTTGGCTATTATTTGTTAATATAGTGTATAGTGTTAAGCGAAAGCGACTTTTCAATTGAAATATCAATGAGATAAAACAGCTTGGTATCATGACCTTAATCTTTATCTTCAAGAAGAGATCCGTGGCCAGTAGTGGATAATAATAGGTTGTGTAAACAAGTTTTTCTTTAAGATATAACCATTATTACAGCCAGAAGCCAATTCAAAGCACTTCCCTAGTGCCTATAATTTGTATTTTTATTGTAGGTACTTAATTAGTCTGTTCATTTATATCTCGCTTTTATATACGCATTAATAAGCAATTGATGGGATGATGATTTATTTTTTCTGACATCTGTTCGCAGCTTCGGATGTACTCATCCAGATCGCACTATTTGTTTTTTCTTTTTAGGAAAATACCCAACGCTAAATGTTACTTTATTATTTATCAACACCCTATTGACGTATTTGTTCATTAGTGAGCAGATTTTGCAGTAACCAACAAACAAAGCAGGTAACCGCAAAATCTGGCAATCCCAGCTCCGCCTAGCTATCGCACACGAAGCCGTAAGTATGAATTCTGTTCATACGCAACTTACTGCCTTATTAGCTATGATAACCTCACGGACGCAGTAACGCATGGACTCCAAGTATTTAAAAAAGTCTGTAAGGATACCTAATGAAATAAAACAGGGTTTTAAAGAAACAATTTGAATTTACTGCGACAAACCAATAATGATGACACGATACTTTAATATTTTGTAAAATTGTGCGTTTTAATTAGTTTCCAAAAAATGGTTTTATTGTTTTAACGTCACATACATATAATTCACAACAATAAATCCTTCTTTTCCTCCCAGTGATTCCACTGTTAGATATAAGCCTCTTTCATTGTCATTTACGTGTCCTTTTATATTTTATTTTGTTTCTGAAAATAATGTACATTTGTTATTTCTAGAGTTTCTTTCTTTCAGTCACATGTCTTAACCACTGCGGTACTAAAATGCGTCTGTATTTGTACATTAATAGTCTATAATATTTGTTTCCTTACTCCATCATAACCTCAATAACATCTTAATATGCCCGTAACGGTATCGTTCATTTACACTAATTGATACGACGACGCGTTCGTAATCATAATGACTAATTAAAAGTAAGTTGCTCTAGCGATCATGCGACTTTATGTAGTAAGTTCGTCACAATTTATGGCACATTTCTAGTTATAACTAAGTATGAGTTTTATCGCGTGCTTTAAGTAGTTTGGTACTTACCGGTTTATTTAAACATATTTTTTGATTACACTTTGCTGTAGTATTTTGGGTGTTTTAAGGAACTTTTTGTTTAATCAAACAAGTATGCTGCTAATATAGATTGCTGGATTTTAGACGGCAAAATTCAAGCCTTGACTGTTGTAAGATGGAAAGTCGTGTGTAAACATCTCCTAACCGCATTCTTCATACCTAACTAATGAATCTAACATAATGGGTCTAACATTACGAATAAATTCTAAAAATAATAATATTTTTACTACTACAACTATTTTTAAGCTCACAAAAGGAGCCATTACAATTCCCGAGGACTAGCTAAGAAAAAGTTCAACATTATTACATGAAAATCTCTTGTTTTTCGACGAACTGACTTTCCCGATCAGACTAACAGAGATACTAATATTTATGTACTCAGCATATATCCATGGCTGCCAGGTGGTAAAATTCGTGTAGTTAGACCGGAGAGGTGCCATTGCCAACCTCATAATCCTCCGTGAAGCCATTTTTTTATGTTTCGGTTTGGAGAGGCGTGGTTGCCGGCTATACTTATACACGAGGCGAACATGTTAGTCCTCAGGGGTAGCAAC
>DWNR01001994.1:0-13880 GCA_018250455.1 Polygonus leo | reverse complement strand
CCGCTTCGCAAAGTGTTATTATTATGGAGAAGAAGCGGCGCAAGAAACTCCATAATAGACAACACTCATTTTAATTAAATTATATGAAAATAATGTTTAAGTATTAAAATTCCAAATATTCATTTATAGAATAGAAACAGTTTGAAAAATTCTAAATATCAGGATTCACTTAACATAATAAATTGACATCCATAGATAACCTAATATAATATGTCAATTTCATCATATGTCAATTGTCAATATGTCAATTTTACATAATAGAAATACTTATCATAATCCCAAAATAAATACGTCACTAATAACTCAATTAAGGGGACCAGCCGGCGGCGGGAGCTGTCGGTGCAGATAGGAAAAAAACGTCAAGCGTGTTCCTGCCACGAGGGAGATACAAATCAGGCAGCTAGAACCAGAGTGGCCTAAGTACATTTTAGCTAATTTCGATCTATTGGCATTTTACTCATTTAAGTGGCTATTCAGGGTTCACAATTCAGTATTCACAATACTAAGGCTGATTAAAGTAGTACATATATTAGAAAATTGATTATGTTTAAAAATTTAGGCTGTTCTGGGACAGTACATTTTCTAGTGATATTATATAGGTACAGTGGATATATTAGATACTAATTTTCAAAAATGAAGCTAAGAACGGGTCTGACTCGCACCAAAATTAAGTACATTTTCGGTACTGTCAGTGTGACGTTAGAAATAAAGGAGAAAAAGAGATAGTAATTTGTTTTTGTTAGGAGTGCGATAAGGATAGATTCGTCACGCCCGTGTTTAGACATATTTTACTATAGAGGTTAGATATCTATTATATGGAAATTACCAATTTTTAAGCAAATTCAAATAGGCAGTTGCTAAAATGCACTTAAGTCACTTTGACTCTACCAGTCTCAAATATTCTGATACGCCGACCCTTCCCGACCCTTCGCAACAATGCCGTAACTGATTGCATTCCGCTGTTATTGAAAATATTGAACAACATACAAATAATGTTATTACAAACAACAATATAGCTATTGTTTCGCGATGTCGAAATTACGGATACGTATACGGCTACGTTGCAATTTTGTAATGTGTTGAAGTTCCAAGACTTAAAAAAAGAGAATGAAGAAGAAATACTACTCGGGTAAATTCAGTAGGTACACTTCAAAAGTAGATATAGTAATACAAATAAATCTGGAAAAGGACCATTATATAGTATGCTAATCAGTTTTAATACAAACTGACTTTTTAATATTTGGTCAGCAACGGAAATTCAGAAGGTACACTTCAAAATAGGTATTAGGTAGTAACACAACCAAGTCTAAGAAAGTACCATATAGAGTTAATTCGTTAGGCTAATTAGTTTTAATACAAACTGTTTAATTATTGGTAAGCAACTACCATCCTTTGATAAGCATGTGATTAATATTAGATACCAATAACAAATAACCAATTGATTGAGAAGTTAGATGCCTTCTTCAAGGGCCCCATGACAGAACCGTGGGAATACCATAAGTAGGTGTTCCACATACTGTTTACACTTGCGGAGCGAGAAACTTCGTGTGAACCGTGGACAGACGCCACACATCCAACCGTTAATAGAACCTAATCTTGCATGAAGTCTTCACTTATGATTGAACATTATATTATTATGAAACAACACACACACACCATCACGCCAAATTCCTAACGGGGTAGGCAGAGAGCATCGAGTGAAACAATGACACTATATACCTATTTATATACAATAGATGTGTTACTTATACTCAAAAAGTGAAGATATTAACGGGACCCATTCGGACCAAAATGTTACAAAACGAACGGTTAGTGTGTAAGAGACAAAATAGAGAAAGATCTATTGTTTTCGTTAGATTGAGGATAGAACTTCTACATTAGACTCATTCGCTCCACGCTTTTAGCACACATTTTAAAAGTAACTCAGTAAAGAGGTAATAGGTACATAATATCAATTGTATATAATATAATAGTTATGAACCAACTAAGCTAAAACAATTATAAGTCACGTGGGAACATCTCACCTGCAGCCTTATCCTTCACTAATTACAATTCTTATCTGCATCAGATAGCGGGGTACACAAAAACACCGACCTTTCCTTTTCGTTTTATATTTACATAATAATGCGTGGGGCATGACGGGTATGACGACCGCCGGGGCTGTGGGCGCATTACTATAATGACGGCAGTGAAAACTCGCCTCAAACTTTTAGGGGCCGTTTTAATAAAGTAAACTTAAGGTTGAGATCGGTCTTGAGTGCGGTTTTAAGTCATTATACGGTAGTTAAAACTGCACTCAAGATCGATCTCAATCTTGAGTTCACTTTATTAATACCGCCCTTAGTATCTCCAACGGTCTCTGCGTACAATGCAAAGGAATTCTTTCGAAAATGGAGCGAAATTTAAGAAAAAAACGAGATCAGTGCCACGGATAAAGGTGTCGTATTTCAAATGCATCTTATCCGGATGGGTTCGATCGAAAATCAACTCACACGAGATGTAGATACGATTGAGATTTGAATGGATGGATTTTATCGTCACATCGTTAGTTCTCAGCGGTGACTCTGCACGCGGTACGAACGTAGACAAGAAATATTCAGTAGTTCAATTCAATATAATATAGTATATGACATTATTAACGTTAATAAGTACATTGATTATATTTATTAAAATTAATACATAATGCAATATTGAATTAAATTTCCAAGGCGTATGTAGTCATTTTGGTTGCTTAATTTGTCGAGACCTGGTAACTTACGTTGTAACGCATTGGATACAAAATCTATTGCGTAACTTACGTAAACTACAAAAATTAAAACGAGTACCGTTAAAAACCGATGGTAAACTAACTAACTGGATACTATGGTAAACTGATAACTATGTTATGTATGAAGATAGAGTGCCAATGTCCAATATCATGGTCTGATAGACAACGCCATCTAGTGACAATGCTTAATATGAAAAATGACAGTAGTAAATATTTACGCTTGTTGCGGACTCATGTATGAAGGTACTTATTGGGAAATTATAGAATGACATGGTATTCTTTTATAGACTACTAACTGTGTAGCACTAATAAAAATGTCTGATTAAAAACGTTATCATTCGAAATTTCTTCTTGAATCTTTGTCTCCACGTTTTTAATCATAAGATTTAATTTTACTGCTTCACGTAGGATTATGAGGGTGGCGGTGGTTTCTCTCCGGTCGAACTACATGAGTTCTACCACCTAGCAGAGATTCCCAATAACAGCTAAAACGGCTCATGGTAACTTAACCAAATTCATTAGACTCGTATATTTGGATGCAATAAAGGTAAGTTATCAAGGCATTCCTTAAAAATAAATTCTATCGTAACAATTCGTTTCTACCTAAACTAAAATTGAACTACTGTACTACGTTCTCTGTGGTCCCAACTAACGGAATGCGTGCAAGTGTGCGTGACAGACAAAGCTGTCTCCGCTATAATTGTGTGGGGCTGCAATATGACGTTCCCATTCAATACTTTAATATTCCGAACGTACGCGATTAAGTATGCTCTCTAAATATAGGGTGAGTCCACATAGGAACGTTTTATGTTCCGAGGGGTGGTGGGTTACCTACGCAACGTATATAGCGCGGTCGTAATGAAGGTATGAGTTAGGAACTGTGATGTGTGAAGAGAGGATTTACTACTAGTTTTTTGTGAACATTTTTTTTGTTGTCTATTAATTAATCATGATCCAAAGTACGTATGTGTTATGCATATATCAGTCTTTGTATAATCGGTATTGTATAATAATGATGTTGTTGTTGATAGTCTAGATAAGGAAAAACATTGGTTTTCGAGAAGCTTTAGTCAGACTTTCATAGTCTTCTGCTGGATATAGGTTTCTTGTGTCTAACATTCTCCTATTGAATCAAAATAATTTATAAACGCATTAAAAGTTATTTTTATAACCCTGCACGTAAACGTAAACGCACTAATAGTTATATACATATAACTATACTATATAGAACATTCGTAAGTATAAAAATTAGGTAATCGTATTTTATGAGATGATTTATAAATAACATTTTGTACTACTTAAGTACACTATCAGCTTGAAATAATAACTTACTATTCTTGAAGGAGGAGAGAATCAATGATTGTTTGTATGTATTTTTTATTTAGTAAATAGTACAATAATCAAATTTAAATTTAAGTATGTGTAACATCTTCTCTAAGTATTGCCCTGCTCCCTTTCCGTTTTTTATGTCATTTCGATATAGGGACGGATAAAATTACGAAAAGGCATTGTCAGGCGATTATTTATAGAAAATTTGGCCGCTTTGTACGGGATCCGAACACGCTTTGTGAAATTTTTGGATCCGCCTAATCGCTCCTTTCGAATTTTGTTTTCGCCGCGCGTGACCGGTGTTCAAACTTTTTTTTACACATTTTTTTCTCGAGACATCGTTGAAAACCGTTAGATTCGGGATCATCCATGTGAATATTATGTTAATTTTTCTCACTTAGACATCTCTGTCTCTTATGTATGAAAGTATGTTTTATTTTCGATTCATATCGTATAGAGTATCAGTTTTGCTGCTTTATTTTGTATGCACGGTTTCCATTTGTAGCAGATTGGTTTACTTTGTTTTTGATCCAGAAACACAACATAAAATATTGAATTCATTGCTATCAATTACATTATTATTAACCTTTAATAATTTTGCTAAAAAATATTTATTTGCAGCAATTTCAACAATATAAAATAACGCCATCTAGTAACATTTGCTGGAATTATTTGGTACGACATCTGTCTACAGGGTTTGGGACGATTCTAATAAAGTTAGTATTGGAATTTTTGTATAAACATATCAAAATACTCGATTAGATATTAGAATAGGATTTATAAGCTGTATTTACTTGATTTAATCGTAAATTTATTAGTGAGATAGTATTTGTTTACGTGTGATATGCGACGGTAAGGTATTTTCACTCCGCCGGGGACTGCTCGACGCTGATTGGCTGGCTGTAATGGCGGGGAGCATGCGCACTCGACGCGTGTTCGGCCAGAGCCGAATACTGGCGGGTTTACGCTAAGATACCAGGGCCACAGCACTCTGTAGGAGTTGCTCGCTACGGAAGACGCACAACCAATTCTGCACTTTATACCGCACGCAACAGAGTTAAAAATTGAATAAATGTTGTAGATCGTTTATGTTAGGTCGTGTCGGCAGATAACAAGGCAATCACATTTCACTGCAAAGTAGTCTCTATTAGTTCGGTGTAGGGTACATTATTTATTAGCTGTATTTTCTTGTGCCATTAAGTAGTTTCCTAAATTTGACACGGCGCTAGAGAAGCCATTGGAAACTTTTAGGTTACGGGTTGACATAATAATGAATGAAGTAACAAAATACTGTGGACTAATTGGATGATTTTTAGGCACGTTATTCAAATCAATACAGTAGATTGGTTGATTATTATTATGATGAGCTGAAAAATGTGAGTGAAATAGACAAATTAGGGTAGCGTTTTCAGTAATATTTATGCCATCCGATACGTATTATATAATAATTTACAAATAATGCGTCAGGGGCTTCGTCCGTTTATAAAATTGACGCTTGAAACACTCTAGTCGCCCAAAGTATCAGTTTTGATGGACTCTTCGGGCTAAGTTTGAAGACGACCAGTTATAAAACAGTTTCTGTGTAAACCTGTTGCTATCCCTTTGCGATTATAGATCCTTCTCTAAAGCTATCTCTTCAGCTAAAGATTTATTATTATTCTAACTTGAAATCCTACTAACTTTTTAACTTAACTTTGGGAGTTGGTCGTTTAAGTATTTCTGGACAGCGTGTATGATAGCGTAGAATTATTACTTGCATAGTATTTTGAAACATACGGTGAGAAGTCTTATTTTGCTTTTTTATCGTTGAAAGGTAGCAAACGAGCATGCAGTCCACCTGATGGTAATTTGTTACTGCCCATGGTCATTAGTAATCATCACGGAGTACGATTGAATCGTACGTAAGGTTGACCACAGATGCGTCTACCTTTGCGGACTAGGATGTTCGACTCGCATGTGAGTATAGCCGGCAACCACGCTTCTCGAAATCGAAACACAATACATTGCTTTGCGGAGAATTATGAGGGTGACAGTGGTATTTCCCCGGTGGAAATACATGATGAGTTCTACCATCTGGCAAAAGGAAGAAGAAATAATTAACTATGCAAAATATTGTATAACACTTCACACTTGTAGCGATAAGGCAGACAGGCTACCTGATGGTAAGTAGTCACCGCCGCCTATGGACATCTGCAGCACCAGAGGGACCGCCAATGCATCGCCGGCTTGGTAGGAGAGCTCTTTTCGCGCCATTTTTGAAGAACCCCATGTCATGGCGCACCGGGAATACCTCGGGAGGAAGCTCATTCGACACCTTGCACGTACGAGGTAAAAAGAACCGTGCAAAACGATCTGTTGAAGAACTTTTTATGGAGAAGAAATAAACCGGGAGATAAGATGATTTTGAGTTTTATAGCCATCGAATTTTGCTACGCATGCCTATTGATAATCAAAGTTGATGAACTTCACAAAAAGTCGATGGCGCCCACCCACGAATAAAACGTGAAGAAAGTTTTAAAATATCTACGTGAAAGTCTGAAGAAAATTATGATGAAAAACTTTTTAATATGAGTTATTTTAGTATCATAGTCCTTTATTTTAAGTATTTGAAGATATTTAGCACTCATGTTACTAGATGACCTGGCCGACGTCCTGACAGTAACTTTTAATTTATAATAAAAAATCGGGGTCATTCATCGAAATAACATATAAGATTATATTTTAAATGGGACAAAATTACATATCTGAGCGAAATTGCATTATAACTAGCTGACCCGCGCAACTTCGTTTACGTCATAAGAGAGTGGGTCAAATTTTCCCCGTTTTTGCAACATTTTTCGTTGATACTCCGCTCCTATCCGTCGTAGCGTGATTTTACAAAGCCCATAGAATTTTTTAATAGGCTCACACTAAAATATTTTTTCAATTCGAACCAGTAGTTTCTGAGATTAGCGAGTTCAACCAAACAAACTCTTTAACTTTATAATGTAAAGTCTAATCTCTATATATAATCTAAGATTTATCCGGTAATTTTAGAAATTAGCTCGGACAAACATCGTGACATAAGGAAATTAATTTGATGGATTGTAAATACAATGTTACTAGCCAATCTAATTAATAATTGCTCTGGATTTATGTAGGTTTATGACCTTTTGTAAGGACATTAACGTTAACAGATGACATGTTCTCACGTAAGTACGAAGATGTAGCTCGCTATGAATAATGAATTATTAAGTATAGAGATAATAGAAGTCGAGCTACACCGTGTGTTCAGTACTTCAGGTAAAATATGGTCAGATGAAAATCTGCCAAGTGCGAGTCGGACTCGTACGTAGGGTTCCCTGTGCCATTCTATAATAAAAGGAAAAAAATACGTTTGTTGAATGACACCCCACTTAATATTTATTTTATTCTGTTTTTAGTAAATGTTCATATAGTGGCAACAGAAATTAATCATTTGTGAAAATGTTAACTGTCTAGCTATCACGGTTCATAAGATAGAGACTGGTGACAGACAGACAGTGGTCTTAGTAACAGGGTCCCTTTTTATCCTTTGGGTACGGAACCCTAAAATGAAGATGGTATAGGCAAGTTTTAATATTTAACGACTTAAGTACTTGGTCTAATGTATTCCCGTAAATAAATTAGAGCATTATTTTAATCTGAAATAGCTTACAAAAAAGACATAAGAGCTTATATCTAGGTCAACACATGTTTTTTTCAAATTTTATCAGTCTTTTGGTTTAAAAGGGTAATCTTAATACAAGATTAGATAACTATTTGCAAAATGCACTTGTATTAAAAGTAATAGGAGGATAAATACAGGGATAAATTATTTTGAAAACAATAGAGACTAACTTTTTTTATACACATTAGGTACAAGATACTTAGTACTAGTACTTAGTAGATTAGGAACTTAGTGTTTGTGTTTAAATATTTTAACACAAAATTTATTCCTATGGATTGTAATAGAATTTCAGTAGGAGTACAGGAGTGGGAGTCAGAGGAGTCGTAGGAGGGTCAGTGACCTTCAAGTAATTCACTTCAGCTTCATTAGTTTTCATTACTTTAAAAATATGCGAAGTACTATAAAAATTTGATCTCACAATCTAGTTGTAATGAAATGATTTATTTATTGCACAAAGTATGTTAAATTACAAATTACAACACAATTTGAGACGTTGGCGGTATTGCAATATTATTTTAGTGCGGTGTGTGGAGCAGTGTTTACCCGACCTAACATTACCACCGCTTCGTATTCTCGGTGTTATTGTATACGAAAAGATGAGACGTCACATCGAAACTCCTACACATATAATACTATATCTACCCAATAGATAAAATACCTAAATATAGTACCAATAATAATTAAAATGAGGAAGACAGATAGCACGCTTTTGGTAACGTCAAAATCATTGCGGAAAATAAGAAACGATTATACAAATGTGAAAGACAGAATATAGTCATTTCGTAACATGAATTACGCACTTAATTTTTAGCACCATTCATGTGTATTGTATAAAAGATTACAACGTAAGCATAACGCAATAATCGTAAAGCATATTGAAGGGTTCTTGCTCCGCTTACGCTAATAAACAACTGTTACGTGGCGGTGGCCACTTCCGTTAACCCTACAGGATCTGTCTATCTAAACACTGTTAAAAATACAGTTGCTGACACGTATTATTGTTAATCTACTGGGTAAGTATAGTATAATATCTAGCCGTAATTCACACACACACACACACACACACACACACACACACACGCACACATCATCACGCCAAATCCCGAACGGGGTAGGCAGAGAGTAATTCACTTGTATACACTTTCAAAGGAACACCTACCTTCCTTTTATAAAAACACAATGCACACTAAATAGTAAATAGATGATAAAACAGAAATTTGCAAACACGCATTGAACTAAAGCTTTATTCATCTCATGCTGAAAGAAGCCACGTGCGTAAGAAGTCAATGAAACTATAATAGTTTAAACTATTGTTTACTTAGGCTGACATCATAAATTACTCATTGATGTCCTACAAATGGGCATAGGCATCTGCTCTCAGCATTAGAAGGAATTAGAAAATATTCTGTGTGATTGTACGCGTAACTCACCGTAAACACACAGTTTATTTTAGTTAAACTTAGATCTATAACTTACATACGTTCACGGTATACCTTTAATTAAATTAAATTTGATATACGCGTATAACTCCAAAAAAATATCCTGGGTTACGAACCCCGGACTGCGAAGCGAGTCGCCAAATTCTAAACCAAAACTTTATTGTGTAACTTACACATGTAGAAATTTGTATTTGACGCATCATCATTATTTTTTAACTACTAGGCAAAGAACTTTCTTAAGCTGACTATATACCTCTAATTAAACTGAATTTTATATATGCGTATAACTTAAAACAAATATCCTAGGTTACGAACCCGGGACTGCAAAGAAAGACGCCGAATGTAATGAATGTAATGAAGAAGTAAATGAATGAATGTAAACCCAAACTATAACCTAATCATATAAAAAATTGCGAAGCAATAACAATGGAGTAGGGCAGACAGCACAAAATTTCTAGAGTCTCAATTTAGTCCCAAGTGCAAGAACAATAACAAAGTTTCAACTTGTAGTTTACAGTTTGTAACAGATTATATCGAAGCGAGGCTACTTAACGTAAGTTCGTCTGCAGATACGAACACAGATGAGCGAAGTTACTTACACTATAATAAAGGGGTCAAAACAATACATGTTTGTTACCAAGTCAATTAAGCATTCGCTTCGAATTTATACAAATCTTACGCTAAAACGATTTGAAAACAAAATAACTAAAATGTACATGTACATACATTTATATAGACGTGATTCAAAAGTTTTAATATCTTACATCTAGTGTACTTACCTGGTAGCTCGATGCAGTCCACATATAAGAAGAATAGTCAAACACAAATACTACATGCAAAGTTAGGAATAAATTTAATGTTACATTATCGTTATCACAGATGCATGTTATCATCCTGTTGCTAAGGACATATTTCACATACTACAGTAACAAATTGCAAATAAATTTTGCATATTTATTACTCCATTGTTTTCTGATATCCCAATAAATAAAGTTCCACCTTATCAGTCACATGATGCGAGCGTTAGGTATAATAAAATTCAGTTGTAACGCAAAAAACAAAACAAACTTCACCCGTTAAGTGTTATACAGTCCCAGTACCCGAAAATTGTTAGTATTTTTGATCCCACACACGTGCGTTATTTTCGTAAGTTTCCGCGGATACCAAGTAAACACCAAAAGTAAACTATATTTTTACCACCATGTCTTGCTTAGTAACTATAAAACTGAAGTTATAGTTGACACTACAAGGTTGCCCCTTACACTGGTCTTATGCGAACTTGATTACTGTCAAAACCCAGTTCGATCTCAAGAAGGGCACCATTCATAAAGACGCATTCATTTTCTCACTGCGGCCCTCGGAACATAAGCCGGCGTAAGGGGAGCCCTGATAATAATAAGGGACGAAAACATCAGTCAAAAGGAACCCAAAACCCTTGCGATAGTGGAACAGCTGCTCCCGAACAATGCTCCGATTAATACACAACATCTAAATTAAAAAGCCATGCGATGCATATTTTTATCTACAAAGCGTTATTCAAGACCGTACGTGTAAGCGATGCGGCCGGTCATTTGTTGCCAAACAAGCAGTTTATGAGGTGAACCAAATATATTAGGCGGGCGATATGTGATCTCGGACGAGTTTCGCAAGTGGGGAGAATCGTGATCGCTTTCGCAAAAGAATTAAAGCTTACCTTTCTAATTCTCTTCTTCATAATTCGTTCGGCAGCGTACACGCTGTCGCCCAGTTCCATCTTGTGCATCCCCAGCTTGGAAAGTTTTTTGAAAATCCGGGAATCCAAATCCAAAAAGGCACTGCAATCCGATCCGAGCGATCCTATCACTGCATCCAATTTGTGGCGCACCGCAATCCGACACACATTACAATCACAACACAACTTCGCACCGTCACCGTTCAAAGTTGCCGCGCGAACGATCCTGTCGACGGACCGCGCAGCGATACGTCCTCTCTTCGTGAAGTTGCGGCCGAACTGAAGTAGGGGGAGGATGCCCCCGCCCCGCGCGTCTCGCCGCTACTTTCGGCGTGCGCCGACAGAGTGCGCCACCGGTACGCAAACACCCGTTCGATATCTGTAAACAAGTATTATTTTCAATGGTATGTTTTGAGTTTCAGCTTTGCGATTGCGCTTATTATGGAACTCAGTTATAAAACGGTGATTCAACGGATTACTTTGTTTTAAGTACCTATATAAGTGTCCTTTATTAATAGTATATAAGGAAAGTATATAACAAAAGTACATCAGTATATAAACAGTACAGATAAGTTAGTTAACATTTGTAATAAGCCGTTTCGTAAACGCATACAACTATTGGCAACACGACAAACAATAATATCGTCACTGAACTTCGTGTCGGCGTGGTAGGTATATTGCGTCGGTGAATGCGTCTCGTTCGGCCGGCGGTTCCCCGCGGCGCGGAGAGGCACGGCGCGACGTTGCCGCTCTGCGCCAGCTGCGAGAGAAAGACCGAGCGCCTACCCTATTATTTACGCGCGACGTTGCCGCGCCGACCGGCCTACGTTGATTACGAGGACACCGCTTTTACGTTCGATCATCCGGCATTAAAACGTTGCTATAATTCGCGTCTTTCTCGCCGCACCGCCGAACTGCACGACTTGTCACGTATATTTTTATGTTCCTGTAATGTTATAGATTGATCGTATAGTATAATTACCTTTATATATCAGCAAAAAATCCAAATCTTCAGAACGAGCACACAATCCACAATGGTAACACGCGTAACTGTTAGTAGCGATCAAAAGTCGATTATTTATATTTTCGGTAAAATTGTCAGCGAAAGCGTCTAGTCGAGAGAGCGCGCGTGAAGTAACTAAGGCATTTTCGGTCGTATCGAATCGGTTCGGCATTCGTGAAAGGTCGGTATTTTAGGGTGCGCGGGGAGCGGGACGAGCGCAGAGTGCGCGACCGCTATTGGTCGGTTGGCGCAGGCGGCGGGCAATGCGGGCGATCGGCCAATAGGAGCGAAGCAGAGCCCGCCCCGACAGCGGCGATCTGTCCGTGGGGTATTCCTGTCTCGCTCTAACCGAGCATCGGTCGAGCCCAGCGTTGTTTTTTGTTCGACTCATATCATATAGAAAAATAAACGGACATTTTGGATATTTGGAGTACACGCGGCGAAGGGTCGCCGGATCCGGGCGAGGCGCATTTATTTATTCTGTCGGCGTGGTTGTAGGGCGATATGGCGTGAATATACACAGCTTGCGAGCTGATAGACCGTGGTTTTGACATTACTTTTGATTTATGATTCGTATTATGGGTCTGTTGTAAACGCGGCGGGCGAATGATAGTCTATTTTGGTTCACATTTTATAGTCTTTTTACGATACTGGTCTTGGTTTTGCTTATACCTAACCATTTCCTTCAATTTAATGTAGGTAAATATTTACATAGATTATCATTAATTTGTACCTAGGTACTTTCTACCTACAAATAATATATTTTGATTAATAAGTCTATTATACTTAAGGACAACAGTTGAGAGATTCGTGGACAATTTACAGATAACAGGAAAAGACACTGTGCAACAGAAAATTACAATATTTTACTCGCTACTTTGTTGTAGTTACTTGTTTAAAAATTTAACTTTAATTACAAATGTGTTAGTTGTTAGATGACTATTATACAGCTACTTAATTTATTACGCATCAAACTAAACGCATTTTAAACTTTCAAATGCAAGCAGCGTACCTACATAGCTACCCAAATCTTCTTATTAAATGATAGAGTCGCCGTGTAGCGACGAAACCTCAACGGCTAATGAATCACTCGCGAACGGTCACTCTTAGTGCCAACACAAAGTCGAAATTACGTCGCGTACGGCGTAGCGCAGAAACTTCCGCCGAGTGTCTAGTAGTGTGTAGTTCACTGCATTACGCGTCATGTTTCGCGAAGGAAACTTCGGAGGGCGTTGTTGACGTCCGTCACGCAGCGTTTTGGACAACTCTGCGTTATGCCTACTGTTCGTTGTTAATTCGTAAAGTGTATTGTTCCAAGTACAAATTACGACCGATACTTTAGCCACCAAAACGTTTAGCGGGACCGTATAGGTATTAATAGTTCAACAACTACGCGTACCCATTCACACACACGGCGAATATGTTAGCCCTCAGGCCAGTGGTGACAGGTATACCTACCCACTATCAACGTTATGGAAGGATTTCTTTACCCGTCATAATAATTTGTATTTAGATAAAATATACGATACGATATACAAAAGATACGAGAGATTAAGGGGAAAACGTTCATACGTTCATATTCATACGTTTATATTCATATTTGGGTATCCTGAGGCGAATTCCTCTTCATTTTACTTATGTAACATCAGGTACGTTTTCTTCATGTAGGTAGGTGTTCGATATCTAAGCAGCCTAGCCCAATGATAGGTTCTCTTGCTTAGTATGTACCTATCTATACAGATCTAAGCCCTACATCACTTTACTCTCTACATTCGGTGGATACCGAAATGTAGTTATTATAAGGCATTCTATCTCTATATTTATATACAACCTGTAAGATCAAAAACAATAGATTTTTCATTTGCCATGTGCCTACGATAGTAGAGTCGAAGTAGAGCGCTCTATCCCTCTCTATCGGCTAGCGATTGAAAGCCACGTGTCAC
>DWNR01001993.1:0-13880 GCA_018250455.1 Polygonus leo | reverse complement strand
ACTACATGAGTTCTGTCACCTGGCACCTGGACTACTGTATGCTCTATATAAGTTTGAAAAATATATTTATTTTTTGCTAACGACATAAACCCTTATTTTGTTAGGAACATATGAAATATCTCATACAGTAAATTACCTCATACAATCACGTTTATCTGGATAATATTGGTATTTCAGTCTGAGATATTTATTTTACAGACGAACATCTTAGTTTTAATGCAGCAACACATCTTCTATGAGATTTTTTTTAAACAATCAATTCAAAATATCACCACTCAGTATTCTCTTTTCTACTTATTTCCATTTAATATGTATATTATAATTACTTTACACAATTAAAAAACAATGAACACGTATAGAGAACAGGACAGGTATAAAGGAATAATAAACCATTTAACATTGAATTTTATAATATGTAAATTATCTACAGGCTAAATATTACTAAATACTAATAAGACATAAATCAAGGCCAGGATCTCTTAGCGGTATATCCCTCGTACTTCTTCCTTGCTTTCAGGCCAGTTACTATTGTAGAACTCCTTGGGAAAGCTGAGACTCCATTGAATAATGTGTCCTTATCTGAAATAGAAACTGGTATATATTATCAAAGTACACCATGAAGTACACCATGAACAATATTATGGTTGCCTTGTAACGGAAAGTCAATATAGTTTTAGTAGCAGGCTTCTAAGTATTTAAAAAACCAAAATCTATTTACATTTCAATACATCAAAACAATGCTTTTTTTATTTAAGTCTAATAAATTTATTGACAATAGATTAACGAGAACAGTAATTTGTCATGTGTCATTCTCCAGTGTAATAACACCAAAACACTGGTTTACCACTCACGTATATATAAAGAATAAATACTATTAATTGTAGACTGATAAAAATGTAATGGCTAAAAAGCTAAATGTGCCATTATGACACGTCAGCCGTACACATAGTCCACTGCATTCATATGCAACAATTTTTTTATACTTTACCATACAACTATAGATATTCCAATGATTTTTTTGTAAATCGCCTTAAGACATGCCAGGTGTAAATTGCCCTCAGACATGACATTGCCAGGTCGTAGAACTCATGTAGTTCAACCGGGGAGGTACCACCGCCACCTTGATAATCCTCCGTGAAGCAATTTATTGTGTTTCCGTTTGGCGAGGCGTGGTTGCCGGCTATACTTACAAACGAGGCGAATATCTTAGTCCTCATGAGTAGTAACGCATTTGTGGTTAACTTTGGGACAATCATACTTGGGAATGACTACTAACGTCCATGGACGGCAGTGACCACTTACCATCAGGTGGACTGCATGCTCATTTGCTACCTTTACACAATAAAAAAAAAGACATGTATGTGGATTGTCAACGATTATGCAATGCAATACTTACCAGGATGAAATCTGACGTAATCTTCTTGAACATACAAATTCTTTGGCAGTTCCATCTTTTTCAGAGCATCAAATGGAGTCGAGACATCTACAGGAGTTTCATAAAAGTCTAAAAGATTGTCTGTAATAGAAGAATAGTAAGTAGAGAAGCTTATAATGTAATTAAAATGTGAAATGTACAACATAAACTTTATTTATTTATTTACAGTACATAAGTATCAATCTAGCTTCTGCACATCTGCATGTTAAGTGGTCACTGCAATTCATGGAAATTTATAATTTACCCTAAAGCTGGCTGTAAGGCTTACTTTGAAATTTTTTAGATTATAATCTAAAAATTTAAAATTATCTGAAAAAAACCATGCAGTTGACTCACACAAGTTATAATATCCATTTAAAACCTTAGTTCTTAAATATATTAACAAGCTTTTTTGGCTTCAGATTATTTTACGTGTGACCATTGCATAAGGAATCAATTGAAATGTATCTTGAATCTACATACATTTACTTCAACATAATTTTAATAAGTGGTGTTTGAACAATTGTTTTCATTTAAAAACATTAAAATACTCTTACCAACTGTTTCAATACTGTGTATCAATGAGTTTGGCACACTGTGGCCTGTTTCTTGGAAGCACGCTTTCAGAACTTTAAACTTGACATCCAGGGAATCAAATTCAGAATCTTCTTTAAGTCCATTGTTGATACAAATTTTGAGAATTGTCTCCTCGATGTTTGTGGGTGGGTCCCATGGCTTTGAGGGGCGAAGGAACCTGGAAAAGTAGTGGCAAATTTGTCTAAAAGGCTTCATATCACAATTGACTAATTTTTATGAATGAAAAATCATTTTCAATAGTTGTAATATAATTAACATATGCTTTTTTATTTTATTTATACTTATGTATCATACAAATGAAGAACTCTTTCAAAACATACCCTCTAGCAGCTAAGGACTCGGCAGCAGCTTGCATCTTTTTATCCTTTTTCGGTGGCTTTCTCTGTACAAATCTTACAGAGGTCTGTAATAAATACAAAAATGATATTACCTTATTACTTCATACTATTACCATATCCTATATTCCTGTGTGACAGAGGTTACTTGTAAAAAGTTTAGTTAAAATCCTTAAAAGAAATGAGGTAGTGGACACTTGGAGAATTGTATTTTTTAAATATTCCTCTCTCAACTATGTATATAAGGTAGAGTATCTCGTTGACTACTAAATTTATTACCGTGTACAATATTCTATTCTACAGCTCATATTTTTGCTCTAATAGCTCTAAGTTGTGAGGGTGTATTGTATGATTTTCTGTAAAGCCTAAACGTATTAAATAAGTCAAATACTGCGTAAATGTACTATGAGCATAGTATTCAATTATAACTTGACTTAAACGCAAATATTAATATGACAAAAAAATATAAAATGATCAAACCTGGAAGTTCATCCGAGTAACAGGCAATAATATATTTTTGAACATTGTGTTTGCACTGGTAATATGTAAATGAAATATATTTTTATAATTATCTTTATCTCATATAAAATTGTAACTTAACCTCCCGAAAACAGGTATTTCTGTTCTCCAGGTTCGCATTTGACATTTTATGTGAGTGACAGATAGAATAGATCACAGTTGTCAATATTTGTTATCGTTAAAAAGCGAAAGCTAAAAATTTATAAGTTCTTAATTATTTCATTATTTAAATAACAATATGACTTTTAGACGAATATTTTGTAAAAATAATTAATAGAAGTATAGTTTTTACATAAAAGAATAATTGTAGATTTGTTAATGTATAATGAATGTCTTGATATTTCTGAACGGAATTAGTTTCCATTTGAGCCGCAGTGAGCGCCACTGTCGGCTTGGGTTGTTGTTTCGGTTGTTTCCTATCCGCCATTTTCCAGTCGCCATTGAAAGGTGAAAACTTCACTAAATGTCGGTGATGATTTTAAGATTTTGAGTGGTTTCTTTAAGATTGAACCCGTTTTTAGTGTTGTGATATGAAAATGAAGTGCCCCGGACTACCATGACGCACCAAAATCACCAAACAAACGGTGCAAGTCTCGAGGATTGCCACACAAACTTCTTCGCCTTGGTAAGTCACTTTTACATTGATGAAAGAACTCGTAGGTACTTTTCTTTCGAAATCATTACGATTATCATGATAATATTAGTGCGTGCTATTGTTACTTTGTGTTGTACTGAAGGTTTTGTTGTTGGTGAATGTTGAACCCACGATGTCCAAACGGTCCAATTATCGTTAGTAGACAGTGATATACAAAAATCACCTTAGTGTGATATGAGTGTAGAATCGATCTGTTGCGTTAAATATTTCGTATAGAATTGAACAATCCATGCTCAGTCGGGTAATGACGCTTGGCTGTTAGTCATCCTGGCATCGTACTCCCAACAGAGGAGTCATGTCGCGTTGCTAACCCACAAAATGTCATCGCATTCGGTGAGCGAGGCCACAAGAAGCCACCGGCCCATAGAGGTCATTTTGAATTCACCTGGCCGTAACGCGGACCGTAATGCGTTCGCGGGACTAGTTTCGCCAGGTCGAGGAAATAACTTTCTTATTACTTACATTCTTACTACCGCGCTCGGTTCGATTCGATACTGCGACATAATTTATGATAGTGACAATGTTTATGTATAAAGAAACGGTCGGGTCATTCATTATCGTCTTGTTGTAGTGTGGAGTCGCTTTGCGTAACATTCATAGCTGGCGCGAATTTTATCAGATTGTGTTCGGGTGAGGATTAGCGGCGGGCGCGTGGGGACGGGGTGCGAGGGGAGGGTGGGGGCGGTCGGTCGTCCTCGGCGGAGAGCAGCCCGGCGCCATTTCCACCTGACGCGTTGCCACATCTCCGCGCCGCGGCGGCGCGCGCCTGCACCCGTCTGCCGTCTCCCTCTCCGCTCCGCCTATCTCGCGCGATACAAATTACTGATTTCTTGCCCTGCCTGCTTATTGTCTAATTATTTATGCGTCGTTTGCGGCCACCGCGCCTTTTGTCGTGTGGAATTCTCTCGTTCACATCGGCCCGGTTGGCCGGTGAGCCGGTGACGCATCGGCCTACTAGGCTGACATTGCGCCGGGTTCAATACACTCGTTTCTTTAGTAGATCGCACGCGCATCTACTTTTATGTACAGAATGCACACTCAAAAACAACATTATTTACATGTTACTACATGCTTTCGTCGTTTCTCACTAGCAGATAGCAATATTCTAGCGGGTTTTTACCCGGTCACTTCTACACAATATTGTAGCCAAGTACGACTTATTTGCAATAAAAAAATAATTAGAATCTATTCAACCTAAGCAATAAGCGCTTAATGCGTTCCACAGTCTTCGTTATTAAAACGTCGTTCCAAGTCATGTTTACACTGTTCTACATACCAACACAGGTGTTAATTTAGAGAAAAAAACTCGCTCGGCTAACGGAAATGAACAAGACGTAATCGTCGTAAAAATTGTCTTAGGTCCGCTAAATTGAACATTAAGCATTTAGATTTATCAAATTTGGAACTGTATAGGTATAATTTACAAACACCCCTTAGCAATGTAATCTATAACATTTCTTAGGTCACTGTCAAAGGCAGAGCGTAGCATCTAGGAACGCGACCTTGAGAAGTTTTATAATGCAGATGGCTAACTTCTGCTACACGTTTACTATGAACTAAAGAGCCACTGTCTCACCTTGGTTCTACGTATTTTTTACGTAGCCGTTGACCTCTATTTATTACTTGAAAATTATTTGTATTAAGGACGAACATAATGTTATTACCAGAATAGATGTCAACTTCTACATAACGAGTCGTAGAATACAAATTAGCTCAATCTTCCATTACTGGTGAGCGCAGAATCATGAGTACTCACAGAAGGTCAATGGGTTTTCGTAAGAAATAAAAGAACCTACTAATGTACTTAAGATTTTGTTTCTACTCATTCATTAAATCCTGAAGGGAACAACATATTAATATATTATGATTTTAGAACTTTAGTACTTCTCATCTTTTTAAAAAATATTTCTTGTTCCTACAAGTATAAATTACTGAGAAACCAGGTCGATAAAATGTTATTGTTATAAGGCGCGCAGTGCGGAAAGAAAAGAAATAAAAAATGCGAATATAAGAAAACTGCTACCTACTACCTACTTGCACTTCTGATCTTGAAAAGTGCCTAATATAGGTTATATTAAGATTACATAATTTATTATATAATTATATTAAGTGTAACATCGTATACAAAATTATGAGAAATTAACACAAAATAGTTTATAAGTAACACACGCTATGCTCTGCAAAGCTACAGAATGTCAATTAAAAATTGTGCAATAGACTTTTAAATACGGCCCCATTGATTTCTGATGTTCTACCGACCGAATTATGAAGTTGAATGAATGCTTAAACTGGTATAGCACTCAGTCGGTTATTATGACGTTTTGATAAAGTTTATATTTGTTTTAACTGATTATTCTGATAGATTATTGAAATTGTAGACATTCTTATTTCATTTATGAATATTAAATCAATATACATAATATTATATTAATTGATAATGTTACGTAAAACACATATGCACTTTTTTATTTATTTATATTTATATCGCCAATGTAATTTGAAATTTTTAAATACGTGACTGACTTAAAATTACATTAACCTCATAAAAATCATATCGTGTCATTATGTATAGAACTTAAAATGAGAATAATATTAACACATTAAAATATAAATGCAAATAAATAAGCTGCATCAGGATGTGTTTACGCAAATAATATTGACAACGTAATAAACAGACTGACGTAAATCCCCTTTACACCTTCATTATAATCTTACGGACGCACATAATGCAGTTACGAGCGCTTCGTACGCGGACGCGATGTACAATAAAATCATTAATCCGCATAAAATTAGCACGCATTCATAAATACTTGAGCACTACTAATATTGTTACAGTACTGTTACTAATGAAACGCTTCGCGACCGCCTTCTCGCTCTAACATACGCCGCCGGCCCCCGAGCAAAAGGGACGAACGATGCGGAGTGGCTATGCATGTAATACGGTGTAATACATGTAATGGAAAGGGCATGTATCAATCAGCGAATAAACACTGAATTGAATGCGTGACCGCTGACCACAAATCCGCATATTTTCGTCGTCTATTCCTTTTCGAAACTGCGATTAATATTTTGATACCACTCAAGAGTCCCTCGGTTTTTATGGCATATTAACAGCATAATCGTAAACGTTACTCATTAATGTATAATACACAATTATTACACATGCAATATCGAGAAAATGTTTCATATCTCGGCTATAATATTACAGCATCTGATACGTAATTAAACGAGTCCTCGTTTGCCTTGAAAATTAGGAGTTTGTACTACGATAACTTCAACTTTCGCAACCTTCTGGGTTATTTATTTCATCTGTTTACTTTTGTAAAAAATGTTAAAGTATTCCGTTTTAATTTTTTTTCGTATCATTTGGAAAAACAGTCAATTAGTAGTTATGTTTGTCTCTTAGTGGGTACAAGTAGAAAAGTATACTAAGTTTAACTTGTATTTATATGTAACTTGTATTAAATTAATAAAATAATAGTTTCGGTAAACATATTAATATCGACGAATGTATATTGAAAAACATATCAATTGAAAGAACTGGCATTCTTAGTAACGCTTACGAAATGTACGTTTAATTGTAAAAAGCGTAAAGAATCCGTAATTACATAAATGATGTAGTCGTAGTGAACGGCGGGCAAGAAACCAAGTAACGCGCCGATTGACAGATGTCGCGCGGGTAGCCTGCGCCTGCGCACATTTGTGAATGGTCGGCATCTCCGGCTTTCCCATGACCGCCTCCGATAGCCCATCGCTGACTACTACCTGCCTCGCCTTTGTTCTCCGAACATTTGTCGGTAGTTACCGCCGTGTGCTTCATGCTTTGTGCGGTTTTAGTACCACTTCCATTATTGTCCTGCTCGTAACTTGGCTCTGTGATCAAAATACTGTTTTAGTTTATGACCGTTTAAGTAAAGTTATCTTGCTTTACAGTTTTATAATAAATATTTTTCTGACCAATTATTAAATAAAGTTTATTACCTACATTACAGACAAAACACATTGTGTCGTACAATAAAGCTAATGAAAGGTATGACAGCGCTAAGAGAGAACGCTTTGAATGTGTTTTCATCATCGCCCTCACCATACGCTTCCCCATGAAGCAACAATGCTTAGTCCCTCTTTATCGTCCCTTTTATTTATGACGAGCGCAATGTCGCCTTAATATTTTAGCTTTCATAACTCCGCCGGCGCCGCTGCGGCGACATTGTCCATTGACCGCCCAAATTCATCCCTAACTTATTCATGATATCTGACGAACTCGCCCGCCCGCCCCTTATCTCGCTGCATACTGAGCACGACTTCAATTTTGCTCGGAATGAGCTCATTTCTCTTATATTAGAAACGCCCCAGTTAAACTTAGTTTGCGGAGGAGCTGAATTTACACGATGAAGTCCTTAGTAAAACGTAAATTTTCATAATTATTTCAGTTTGTAATGGACTTTGAAATTAATGTACCATTAATTAGAAGAGGTCTGCGCCATCCTCATAATGCAAGTTGATTATTTTGCTATATAGTGTATATAATAAAAAAAATGGGTTGTAAAAATGCTTAAAAATATACCTATCGGGATGTATTTCAAATGTGTATTTACATTAATTATTAGGAGCGACAAAAACAATAATATAATAACAAAGATCGCTAAAAGAAACATAATCGTCGACACAAGGATTCATAAATTCAATTGTTGAAATTAAATTCCGTCAAACAGAACACTAAAGAGCTAGAGAAGTTCGTTCTAATCTATTTTGTGATATCGAAGAACGGTGCGTCGCCCGTCATTATCGCCCCACATCCGCGCTTTTGTTGACACGCCAGTTTCGTCAATATAAAATTAGATTCTATCTTGTCATCATTATAACCTATTAAACTTTTCCTGTCGATTTTTTAGTAGTCCAAATATTTTCTCTCAATCAAATATATCATAATTTACGTTATTATTAGTCATTATCGATGATGAAATTGAAAAACGTGTTTATGATGATGATGAGGCGCCAAAAATGAATTTGAATTAAATAGCGCCAAATCAAGATCGATTTAGATTGGATAGATCATCTACTGTTTATTGATCGTAAACATTCCTATATTGTGTGCAAGGAAAGATTCGCTTTCATCCCGACGCCATAATAGCACAGCTGGTCTATAACTCGCGGGGCAACATTGTGGTGTGGGACTGAAGTAAACAAGAATGCACCAAAATATTCGGTAACCGAGCCAAGGTTGGGGCGTACGGCAACTCAATCTGGAGGAATGTCATATTTAACCACGAAAAAAGTTGTTCCGCATTCGTTTACCGAACCGCTATCAGCGTTATTATCGTATTAGCGAGATATGTTCGCGAATTTAATAAACTCACCCGCTTCAATGGGACCGAGGCTTGAATTGACATCCGTAAATGCTACCGAATCACTTAAAAGGCAATATAAACTTTAAATCTTGACGTAAAATAATATTCCCCAGGTGTCCACATTTATGTGTTGGATATTATGCAAAGCGGTGTGTTTATAACCTCATTTCCAACAGGTTTGTTGTGTCGCGAGTGTATCGTCTGCGCACCGATACACTATCGCGTCGTCACCCGCTATCAAGGTCCGAGCGAGAATGGTAGCGATTACTGATATCGGCTGCACTCACACCACTAATTGCCACTTCTCTAATATGCTTTAGTATTCATAGTCCACGGAGTGATAACGTCCTAAAGGTTTATTTTTTGTTTTTTGAAAAGTGATTTAATTATTCTTTGTCGTTGTGTTATATGCTACCGTCGTCAGCACTATGTGCAGTTGCTCTGATCAGTAAACTTTTTTAGTCCGTCCAAATAAAGAGGAGATTCTTAATTGGACAGAATTTTAGTAAATCAGTTCTAATGAAGCTTTTGGCCCTTATAAATTTGAAGAAAAATATATACCTCTATGTGCATCCAAGTAAGAGATGAACATATGTAGTAAAAACAATTAAAATTAAATCAACAACTTATAAACGAGAGCCATACTCATTTGACCCAATACCTCCGAAGCCCTAAGGCCACCAGCGGCACGTCACCGCTGTATCGGCGCGCTGATAGCTGCGTTTGTGGCGACGTTATCGCGTCTTGATTGCGGCCCACGTTTATTGTTAACCACACGACCACTGCGAACGCTTTGAAGTATCTTTCCACGCGTAAGTATGGTGTGAATTCTTCTTAACGGGCAATACCCATGTATGCCCAGGAATAGTAGTTGATTGGGCTCCTTCTCCAAAGAATGCCAATGTCCATCCATCCGTTCAGTCACAGAGCTGTATATCTCAAATCTTAAAAGGTAAATCCTTGAAACTTTATGAAACCATTCGTGGGCGATTCCGACTCGCCCTTGGAGTGATTAAGCATCAAAGTCCGTCTGGTGGAAAGGGATTCTGCCGACGGATATTTCAAACACCAGGACAATTGCCGATGCCGATAAATACTTTTACTATTAGTGCTTACATGCTTTCTACTACGTAATCAGCAGCACCGCAAACATTTATTCAATTTCTCTTCCCAAGAATTTAGCAAAAAATATGAAATTAATTTTCACGGTCCCCTTACCGAGTCGTGACTGTTCGCTGTGATTGCACAGATAATGTTTCACGTGTCGCCGACAGTTTAGTGAAATGTTCCCGACATTGTTGCGACTAACGACCATGTGATAGCGAGCTCGTCCTTGGGGGATCCGCCGCTGCGGGCTCGGTGCGCCTTTCGCCTACATTTGTCCTTGCTAACGTTCTCTGATGTTAAACGAGAAAATGTGCCCTTTATTTTCTCCTAATGACACTTTGTTCTCGAATTTACCTACTTACAAGTTGAGATATGAAAGTTTCCGCCCACTATCCTGTTAAGATACTTTGACCATAATTACCGCACGTGTCAAAAATGAACGAGTATGAAGCAACGCCCACGAGATTATTCCGTTACCGACCAACACCCGAGTGTACCATAACTGAAGTATGGGCGAAGTATCATACACATTCATACAAAGAAAAAGTTTTGAAACTTATATCTACGGTTACTCACAATTTAGAACGGAAAATGGGCAGATGGATCTTTAATCTAAAAGGCTATCTGTATCTTGTAATCCTTTTCCCACCTTGATGACGTGTGATTCATGGGAAACATGTTACGTCAATTCGTTACTCATGTCAAGAGTTAAAGGTAAGTGAAACGGGAAATACGTGTGATTTGAATGATCAATCAAATCGACAGTACTGTATAAAGGGCCCTTGACCTCCATCAATTACCGCATAACTGGCATAAGAGTCGTCCTTTTTCCCTTATTTTATATTACGACACATACCGGGTCAAGGTCGCGTTTTGATGAGACGAGGAAAACATTGTCGCGGTGTTATTGGTCGGTTGGTTTCACTTGTGAGGAGTCGTTAATGCCGTAATGTTTTTAAGACTCGCATTCATGCCGACGTTCGTTTGGTTTCTTTTTGAATTCCTCGCAACTGACGAAACTGCACGCGGCGTCTTGTGTTCTAAGTGGGTCGAGGCTTTCGAGGGGTTTGTTTGTTTATTCATTTAAGGGTTTTTGATTCAAACGAAATCTGTAACTATGTCGTTGAAGTTACGTATATAAATGTGTCGATTGCTTTAATTTGTGTCAAGTATCCGCCGATACTTTTTGGCAAAGTTAATTGCCAATGGCGAAAGCGACAAGGGCGTCCGCTTCCTTCTCACCGTGGTTTGCCTCCGAAATCACTGTTCCGCTCGCAGTCTTTTACAATATTATTGTTTCCTCTTTCTGTCTTATGTGCAACCGTGTGAAAAAGCTGCTGTATTCTGGTTGAATGGGTGCGGCACTGGATATCTTAATTAATATTATAATTGCGAATGTTTGTTTATATACTTTATATGTAATGCTTTTACACATATATTACCCACTCAAATACTAAATAGATGATAACAGAAAAGTTGGTTTTTAAACACAAACATATTAAATTGGTCCTAGAAATATTGACCCCCAAATTTGACCATCTTTAATGCTATATTCCTAGGAGAATTGCTTAGTCGTTTCCCACTTCTATTACACCCCAGTATTATGTAGTTTTGAATTTGTAGACTTATTACATTATAAGCCCTTCAGAATTCTTTCGACAATCTCTTAGACCCTTAAGTCAAACAACTCAAGGCACTCCGCTGCGGCAGCGACACGACATTCCGAGTAACCGGCGACACGAGCGCGACGCGACGCGGCCGTGCGCGCGGTCGTCGTATGTGGGTCAAGATAACGCCGAACCCGCCACCACCTCTCCCTCTGACGGCGCCAAACATTTACTTGTCGCCACTTATGGACGTCGATTATTATTGTCCGTTTTAAGTACAATGTCGCAGCAATTTGTAGATAATCCAATCGTGTGCGGCTCTGTTGTACCTATTTTGTTTATTGCACATTTGGTTGTACGAAATGGAGATGAAGATTCCTATTGTATATGTGGCAAAACCGATCCCAAACGAATGACCCTATTTATAAGTATCTTCACAGCTGACTTCATATAATAATACATTTGTTATTGCTATATTTATTGTGGAGGTTGACCACAGAATGCATGCGTTGTTATTCGTAGGGAGTAAAATGTTCGCTTCGAACTTAAGTATGCGCGTTAGTTAAGTATGCGACACATTTTCTTTACGAAGGATTATGAAGGTGACGGTATTGCTAATGTTGCGCTATACGAATTCTACCATCTGTTACCTAACTATCATTAGCATTTTCAATATATCAAAACTCTCACAGAAAGCGTGTCCCAAAACTAATTTCAACTATGTGCATCACACGTTGCAAGACTGAGAGAAATTGAAATGTAAGGCTGAACGTGAGCGGCGTGCATTTTGTTTTGTAAACAAGTAGCTAGTCGAGAGTGTTGTGTAGACTGCAGAGTTTGGCACGCCGCTGCGTCTCGCCTCGACGGGGTAACTTTGTGATCTTCCGCCTCTGCGGGGAATTGCTTCGGAACTTTTTAACTCTAATCAAAGAGTTCCAACTCTGTTTGTCGCTGTAGTGCTGGTAGCTACAACGGGCTACTTAGCGTTATTGGAAGCGGAACTTTCGAACTTGAAACGAGGACAACATTTTCATGTAGTGAAATGTTTCGAATATCAGTCATTACTTTAGTGGTAGTATTACCCATATTCAGAAAGTTCCCTCCGTCAACAATAAATACGTATACAGCATCCTTATTTATTAGTCATATTCACGATTTAGTTATCAAGAATGGACATGTCGTATAAATTGTATTTTGTAATTAAATTAGTAAATGAATTGGTAATGCGATACGATGGTACGATTGGAAATACGATAGGAAGCGTATAACGACGCAAGTTAATTCCGTCGTTCGGACAAAACACAAAACAACGTCCGAAAACAATATTTTACCAATTAATATGTATAATGGCAGCTCATTAGCATTATCGACATCGCCTTGGCCCTTAATATTGGCCTTTATTCATGTTAAACTGGTTACTCTATTTATTATGAAGTTATAATTATATGTTTTGTAATGTTTAAAGGTAGCAAGCAAAACACATGAAATAACATAAATTATTACATAAAAGTACGATGAAACATATACACTTCTATTATTGATATGCACGTTAAATCTCGTAACACTATCTACATAACCTATTGTATATTTTCATTAAACTATTAATGTTAAATTAAGATATATATCTACAAAACATGTACATATGTATGTACATACTGTCTATGTATGCGGAGGAAGTTGTAAATTACTGCAACACACTTTTTCACCTATTGTAATTGTTCACGAACAATCAATATTTAATGTGTTTTTGTATAATTAAAATTTTTATTTAAAATTTCACCCAGAAAATTGTTAGGTACTTAGTTACTTGCTGTATTGGTTTATTCAAGTAATTGCATATCCGGAATAAGAAGATTCCGCTGTTTTGAAACACATATGTCATGGTTCTAGCTTTAAAATACTATTGTTTATATTAATGTCTGCAATAATTTAACTTATCAATTTTAAACTATCTAATTAAATTGACGACAGAATTCTGACACATAAACGTAGTCTGAAAAGTTAACGATGCACATAAAATGATATCTATATATTAAAATTTTATAAATTTAATAATTTATTGGTATATCTGAGTTGCAACAGAAACATCGCGAACAATTTAATATCTATACTTTTTGTAAACTTATAAGGTGTATGTAGGTTGGTGTGAACGGGTTGAGTCAAGTCGGCTTGCGCAACAGAGTACCATGGCGTTAGTGGTAAACAAGGGCCGCCGAGGTGCCGCAGAGGTAACTCGGCCGAACGCAGCGTCCGACTGAGGGCATGCGATTCAATTTAAAACGCTTTCACTCACCATGG
>DWNR01001992.1:0-13887 GCA_018250455.1 Polygonus leo | reverse complement strand
TACCTAGAAACTTGAAATTTGGTACAGGGGTTCCTTTCATGTTCTAAGTGAGCACTAAGAAAGGATTTTTCGAAATTGTACCCCTAAGGGGTTTTCGACTTCTACGCGGACGAAGCCGCGAGCAAAAGCTAGTTATTCATATTAGTCATGGATATCATCATATCATATGGCCGGTTATCAACAGGTAAACTGCATTCTCATCTGTATCCAAGGTACCAAATGTGTGTACCATATCAAATGAAAACAAAAAATATATTATGTATAAAAAAGGGGTTCCGTTTCCGTTTCACAAGGCTTCCTAGTTTTGTTCAAGGAATAGAGCCCAGTAACAGCTGTATAGATGGATAGACAAATGGAGACTGGGCAGTGAAGTCATAGTAATAGGATCCCATTATTAAGGATGTAGCCACATTAAATACTAACCTCATGATTCCAATCAGTGTCATTATCCATTGATGTCTGACAACTCACACACACATTGTCATCATAATCAGTCTGGCATGTTGTATCAATCAGGTCAAACTCAGTCTCCGTGGATGCATCTACTTTTGGTATGTTCATCACAGTGTTGCCACCCCAGAACAAGGATATGAGACCAGCTGGTCTTGGCATGTTCAATCCAACATCGTCCCAATCTTCAAATTCCTAAATGTGTATTTGACAGTTAATAAAATTAGTGATAAAAAGTTAAAAGTCATTTATTCAAAGTCAGTCCCTTTAGAACTCTTTTTGAACATCAAACAAACTACTACCAGTTACAACATTATAAGTAATCAATAGATTACATTCTAAAAATACTATATCATCAAATAATTTGTGAACAAAAAAATTGTATTTTTTACTATATTTCTGTTTAAAGTATGGAACCTTTACCTGGTCTGGATTTTCATCAGAAAATGTTATTGAAGTAAGTTTGTAGTTTTGCAATAAAAGATATTCATTAATAAGGAAGTTCAGCGCTCTTTTCTCGTGCGGTTTAAGGGATCTATGGTCAAATTTGTCTTTTGAATTTTTATCTAAAGCTGATTCCCCATCTGAAACATACCTCAATGTAAGACATTCATGTTCATACAATTACAAAAAGCAAATAGGTACACTAAATCCCGCAAGTGATTTGGCATATTAATTTATGTAAAAATAAATGTATTTTCATATCATCAACAATTATATTATCAATATTTATGTTCATAATTAATACAGTTTATAAAATAAATGGTACTGGATTTAAATATATGTTCTGGTTTCATCAGTCATCTATTTATATCTATATATATAAAAGGCAAAACGGATTAACTGACTGACATATCAATGCACTGCCTAAACTACTGTACCTAGTAACTTGAAATTTGGTACAGGAGTTTCTTTCAAGACGTAAGTGAGCACTAAGAAAGGATTGTTTCGAAATTCTACCCCCAAGGGGGTGAAAAACGGGAGTGAAGTATGTCTCTTATATGACACAAACGAAATTGTGTATGTCAGGCTGTCAGCTAGTACCATATAAAATTTAATTGAGTTGTATTAGATTTTACCTGCAAATTGTGTAAGATTGGCTCTTAAAGAATTGATAGTTTCTTTTGCTTTCCTGAGTTCAAACTCCAGCACAGCCACATCCCCGCCACTGCACCCTCTGTCTCCTCCACCATCCTCTGAGTAACGTGCTGTGTCAAGTGAATCTAATGTAGCTTGACTTGGAGAGCGATCTGTTTTAATCAAAGTGGAATAAAAATTAATGAATTGAAGACTAAAGGAAAACTATTTAATTTAACTTATTTATTTTTACATTTAATGTATTAATCAATCTATGCATGTAACCAGAATACTGTTGTTTACTGCAGGCATAATTTATGTCCGTGGATCTGAAATGGTTTTCATGACCCAACCTCAATATTTTGTTTTATATGATGATATATTTCATCTTATACTGTTTTGGATTAACTTATGAGGATCACTGCACGTAAGTTGTAGATTTTCTTGGTATTGGTTTTAAAATAGAGTATTTTATAAATAGCTAATAAGATATTTAAACTTTATTTTATACTATAATCTATATTTACTTCAATTATATTCATTTCTTATAATGACTAATAAAAACTTTACAATGAGTGCACAATATAACCTTATTTGAGTGTACTTTCATATACGGTAATGAAGTTAAAGAAGGTTATTTGCAAGGCCTTAAATTAATTTTGTATGCAATTAGGTACGCATACTATTTAGCATTACTAATGCATGTTCCTAACACAAATAAATGCACAGATATTAATGAGTAGTGTATTTGTTATTGTTACAAATCTATTCTATCCAAATGTTATAATTATTGTTAAATACTTTTACATTTATATTTACTTATTTATTACAAACTTTCATCCTGTTTTTTATTGCTTATACATGTTATTTTATAAATAATCCTTTAATCCCAATTATTTAGCAGTTAGAGCAAAAAGCCTTGTTAATGCTAATTAAAATATGGAAATATTTTCTACTGTTTTTTTTAATAAATTGTAAGATATAATAAAGATGAGTATTTACTTATCTTATTTACATTTTAATATATTATTTAAAACTATCCATAACAAAATTACATTACAAATAAAAGGTACGTACGTATCGAGCCCTGTTCTGCAGGCCTTGGGACATGCTGTTCAAAATTCCCTGGGTTCGAAAAGAATTCCCTCAGCTGTGGTAGTTCCCGCCCCCCTTCCACCAGCTCTGTATGCAGTTCCAGAGCCGTCAGGAAGTAATGGTCCTTCAGTAGCTTCGTTGCTATATCCTCGTAACTTATATGAGAGGAAGTAGCGAAGGAACTTTCCTCCACATCCTTGTATGGATTCATATTCGTAATTTTGTCGCGTACTTATTATACAATTCATTCGGTTAACACAGATTACTTAGTACTAATAACAATATCCCAAACATCACATTTTGTTTCATATACTCAATAAGTTAATAATTATGAAAATATATTAGACATGACAATCAATCAATTATCAACATTGAATTGAACATTGGTTGCACAGATAACTATATAAGTACTTGATTGGTTGGTTCTCGGTTTTTTCTTGTTATGGAATCTGGACACTTGGACAAATGCAGTCAGATGGATGTCATGAATGACGTAAACCCAGTCGCATTCGCAGCACGTTATATTTTCAGTTTGTGGGTTGTAAATAATAATATTGTAAATTGTAATAATAAGGAATAAAAGCATGTACTAGTAAAACATCTAAACCAGTTCACAGCTAATAGTGGCTTTAATAGCCTGCGAAGACTCTGGTGATGGGTAGGTTAAAAAGAAGGAATCTAAGGCGAAAATCAAGAAATTGTATTAAACAATTCTTCAAAAGTTTCATTGACAATGACATTTACGTTACGTCACATGTCAGTGTTTGTTTGATTGATGCATGAATGACAATAGGAGTGTGTGATTATTGTTTTTGTAGTTTTTAGTTTAAAAACAAAATCTTTTTTAGATTTGAACAGCAAAAAATGTAAATATAGTGATTACGTTACTATATATAATATAATTGGCTCAACGCGTTATTAAAAATGGGGGAACAATACTTCAATTTAAAACGAAAACTCGAGGAACTAGGCTACAACAATACGTTGCCCGTCGATGCTGTTCCCTTGGTAGAATGTCTTCTAGCAGACTTACTGCAAACTACTCGCAGTTTACAACATTACATGAACCTGTCCAAGGAAGCCCTTATGCAAAGAGATGCTTTAATGTTGGAAGCTGAGCCTTACAAGTGTGACAATGCTAAACTTATTCAAGAAAATAACAGACTGCATATGGACATAATTCAGCTTAGAGAGGAAGGTTTGAAATTAAACAAAGACAGTAAACGAAAACTAAAAATGTTGTCAGAAGAGCTTGGTAGAAAAGATGTTGCAATAACTAAATTACAGCATGAGGTAAGGGAATTAAGTTTGAGAGGTTTATGTGCTGATACACAGAGCAGCCGTAACAGGAGCAGGAGAAAAGATAGTGGAGACAATCACATATCCAAAACTTGCATCTGTAGTGAGAGGAATGGTCATCTAGAAAATGATGTGACAGACTTAAATAAGAAGGTTCAGTTACTGCAAGAGAAAAATGAAGAATATTGCGATGAAATTGCACAACTAAGTACTAAAGTTGAAAATAGAGATAGTGAAATAATAAGGTTAAATATATTGCTTGAAGGTGGACGACCAATGACAGCTTTGAAAAAAGACTTCTTTAATAATAAGCCAGATTTAAAAGTACAGAATTTGCTTAAGCAGCTTAGTGAAATGGAAAAAATTAATAATGATTTAAAAATGGAACATGAGAAGAGCTTAGAAAAACAACACGAAGCAATGCTTCGTGCACTGAATCTTGCAGACAAAAATAAAAATTTACAAGAAGAATTAAGGAAAGTAGATGCTTTGGCGCTAAAAGTTGAAGAAGATTGTAATAAAAAATTAGCTACCTTAATGAATGATATGAATTTTATGCAAACAAAAATAGAAAGTCTTACATTAAAAAACTCGGAATTGGAAAGAGAAATTTCACATCAGTTACCACGGGAAAATTCTTCTAGGTTATTGAAAATTCAGGAGTCATTGAATTTCACAATAAAAGAAAGAGATTTATTGCAAAAAGAAATAAAAGATCTGGTTGATTTAAACAAAACCTTACAAGATAAAATTGTGTCATTATCTCAAGTTAATAGGAGTTTCGAAAGTCAAGTTGCATCTCAATGTAAGCATAGTGAGACCCCGAAATGTATTGTTAAGGATGAATTGCAAAAACTACTAGAAGATGAAAGAAAAAAATATGAACAATACATGAGAAGTGTTCAAGAAAAATTAACAGACACAATAAGTATATTTAATAAACATATAAGAAATAAAGAGACTCCTTTTAGTCCCAAATCAAATGAATCAACTGAAAATACATTTATAAGAGATTTACATAAAAAGTTATGTGAGAGTGAACAAAAAATTCTTATGTTAAAGAGAGAAAATGATGAAATCAAATGCAGAGTAACAAATAAAGAAGACTGTAACAAACACGGGTATCAAGATCTCATCAATCACTTAAATGCAGAAAATGCAGAATTATCGAAAGAAAACATTGCTCTTTCTCAACAACTGAGTCAATATAAAGCAATTAACTCTGCAAATTATGATAGAACTAGTAGTGCTAAAGAGAATGTTAACAAACTAAGAGATAATATTGAAATGTTGTCGAATGAAATTAGGCTTTTAAAGAAAGATAAACATGAATACTGTAATAGGTATAAAGAAGCTATGGATCTTGTAGATAAATTGAAAAGAGATTTAGCATTTAAGCAGAGGGAAGTTGAGCATTTAGAAGAAGAAAATTGTTCTTACAAAATGACTAACAGAACAGGAAAAGCTTCAGTTGATCAACTGAAAGAAGAATGTAATTTTTTAAGGGAACAATTAAAAAGAATACAAACAGATGTTGTTAAAGAAAAAACATTGGCCAATCAAATTAAAAATATACAATTAGAAACAGAAAGAAATAATAATGAGTGTACAAATGAATTATTGTCTGTTCAAAAAAAACTTAGTTTATCAAAGGATACAATTGATGGTTTGGAAAGGAAGTGTAAAGAATTACAGTCAGAGGTACTAGTTCTTAAGAATGAGAAGACCAGCTTAATTGATAATATCCGAGTTCTGGACCAGGAGCGTGATAAGTTAGTTATAGAACTAGACAGTAAAGCTGAAACTATGAGTGGTCTTGAGACAAAAATGAAATCGCAGTCATATGATATAAATAAGTTGGAAAGTGAAATTGCAGATTTTAAAAGAAAACTTAAGATGACTAAGGTTTCTGAACATAAAGTAGCAGATTATGAAACTCAAATAACATTTTTAAATGGTGAGATATTAAGATTAACTCAACAACTAGATACAGCTATCATAGAAAACAAACATCTGCAGAATAGTTTGACTGATGCTAATGGAGCTTTAAGACTTAATAAAATGGAATTAGATAAATCCAAGAAAGATGTTGAAGGTCTTAAACAACAGTTACAACATTATGTAGCAGAAATAAGACGAATAGAAGAACTTCTCTCTCAGAAAGAAGCTGAGAGATCTGACATGCTGGAGCAATTTGCAAGTTTGTCAGTAGAAGCAAATATACTAGAAAACACAAATCATTCCTTAGAAAGTGAGTCTGCATCAAAATCAGTACAACTTCAAACATATGTTGGACAAATTCAAGACCTGGAATCAAAATTGATTGATAAGGAAAATGTAATTGATAACCAATCAAGTCGCATAGCAGCAATGGCATGTAAAATAACAGCGTTGGAAAATGAAGTGAAATTAATAACTGAAGAAAAAACAGTCTTGGAACAAAATATATCTTATCTTAAACAAATGTGCAATACAATGCAACGTGAAAGTAGTAGCAAAATGGGGGAAGTTAATGAAATGGATTCAGAGTTAAAATTATATGAAAACCGAATTAAGAGTCTTTCTAATACAAAAGCGAAGTTAGAGGTTGAGCGAGATGAAATGTTAGAGAAAGTGAAAACAACAGAGAGATTATTATCAAATGCCCGCAGGGAAATAGTAGATCTTAAATTAGCTTTGCAAGATGCAACATCTGAAACGAAATCTCTGCAGGGACAGATTGACAGGTTAAGCAGAAGAAGTGCTGAAAATTATAAATCTCGCGAGGTGATTAGCTTGTGTTATCTAAATATGCATTGTAGTGTACAAATGCAATCATTTCTATCCAATTACAATATAATTCACATTATTAGCATCCATAAATATTTATAATGACTATTCAAAGTAAACTTTCTAGGGTAGAATATACTTCACCAATTTTCAAAATTATAAAGCAGTTTTAACTCCCTATACCATTTTTTGATATTCCAGATTACTTTGTCAAGAGAAGAGTTGGAGTTGCCATTGACGATAGAAGAAACTATTCAGGAAGTAAGTCAGGAGGATGATGATAGTATCCGGTATGAAGAGCTTCATTCAAGACATTCTAAATTTTCACATGGTAGTACTCTGTGATATATTGCAATATTTGTGACTTATTTGTATGACAATGAGACAAACTAATGGACTTACAGTTTAATATTTTATTTATTAAAAATATATAATGTTGCCCCAGTGTGGTAGTACAATTTTATTTCATAAATACAAAATAAGTAGAATGTTAATTTTGAAATAAAGTAACTCATTTTATAATAACATTGTTTCATTCAAAAATATAAAACATAAGATAATAAAACAAAATCAAATCAAATCCAGTTTTTATTATCATTGTACACATATTGAAAGGTATTTTTATACATTACCAAAACTAACTACATTTTATCTACAAAAATTGTGAACTTACAATTATAATATAAATACCTTTATACATAAATATATTTTATACATGTCATACACACACCCATTTAAGGTACATTGAGTTGATGGAATTACATACATTGGATCATTTAAAGTGTACCTTGGAATATTTATAACTAGGAAAGGAACAATTCTCTACACATATTTATATTAGGTAAGTTGTGCTTTATTTATATTGTATATGGCTGGCTACACTGTGCTAGATGATGTGATTATAGCATGTTTATAAAATATTTTTTAAATCATATAAAAACAATTTTATACTGATTTTCAAGGTCTAGATTTTTTTTGTTTAAAAATAATAATTAGTAACCAAATTAAAAATATGGTAGTATGAACACTGAATGAAGATGAATTTATACAAAGTAAAAGGAGGATGTTTACTTTGTAGTAAGCAATAAGCATACTAAGACACACTGTATGAGATTTACATACAATTATTACTATACAGTTTATTGATTACCATATCAAACCCTATAAGATTGATTAGTTATTATTTTTTTTTACTCTTAATAATAAAGTGTACATTTACTATTTATGTAAACAATTAACTCAAACTATAGTTTAATTTACTGTTATTGCCATGATCGCTGAACTTATAAAAATATAATGCTCCGACACCTTTCATACATTTTGTACCTTCTCCCTAATACTCTAGTCTAGTGCATAAATAATATTAATTTACTATTTCATTAAATATAAGACCCATATACAAATTATTACATCAACATATAAAATCTAATTGCCCATTGTTAGGATCTAAATAAACCATTAAAATAATATTGATAAGTACAGTAATTAATATTTTTTCATTACATTGGACACATTCAGCTATGTACTGTTAATAGTAATAATAAATTTCTTTAATGTCTCACAAATAATACAGGTATTTAAATAACAAAAAAAAACTTAACTAAAAGCATGGGCAAAAGGAGGTGGATGCAGCTTCGACTGACGCAAGACAATGATTTCACGCAGTACTGATTTTTAGCCGCCCCCTTCTCCCTATGATCCTATGCGGGAGTAAGAGTACAGTTATTAATGTAAAATGATTGCTATAATCATACACTTGATATAATTTTATTTGTAAAAAATTCTATAGTAACAAAATTATATGTATTTACTTGTAATGTTTGTAGTTAGTTTGAATTTAAAAAATACTATCGGTGGGTCTAATTAAGTCTATTAGTAGTCATTAGTTGTGAGTCATCACTACATCACTTCGTTTTTGAACAATTATTATGCTATCGCTGTAAGAACAGAGAATTTATTAACAGTAACATCTTTGGATAAATAGCAATTATACCCAATAGATATTAAATGAATGGAATGCTTTGTTATATACAAATGGAGATTGATAGGAGGCTGAAGTTCTAGACATATAGTACAAAATTCCATTGGTTATAAAAACATTTATTTACAATTCAAAATAAATTCTTACACATTACTTTTTCGTAACTTGGTAATGCACCACAACAATATTTTCAGTCAATTTGGAATTATTCTCTTGAGACGTTTTATCTATATTTTAATAAAATAAAATTATTTCTGTCCAATACATATGAAAGCACTACATCTATCTACAAAATACAATATACATATTTTGGAATACATGTAAATTTTCAATTCAGTGTAATACTTTTTCAGTTCCATAGTCCAATTCCCACCAATCTATGAGTATTTATTGCTGGTAATATAACTGCGTAAGACAAGTCATTATACACATATTGTACAATGCAACACGTTCCCACAACAATTTACTAATAATTCTAAGGTAATTGACTTTAATCTTACATAACCACAGTACATATTTTAATTTAAATACTTTAGGCTACAACAATACATACAGTGGATAGATATACAATAACGAATATAATTACAAAGTGGCTAGTATTCTTGTGAACCCAATGCCCGCACCCAATATAGTCTGTCCTATGCCCCATATCATGGCGTGGATGGGTGGCATTGCCAAGTTCGCAGCACGGTATATGAAGGCGACTGCCGCACTGCTCGCTACTCCTGAAGTCACTGGGCCAACCACACCCATAACTATTAATAGCACGGGAAAAAACTTTCCATATTTATGTTTCCTAAGAGTTCCGAACGCCACTAGGGCGGCACAAGTATGCACAAACACTGAGGAGCACAGGGACCACAGAAACACGGGGTACCACATTTCACCGAACGTATCTAACGGGTCGCCAGGAGTCAATTTCAATATATCAACAAATGAATCAAACTCTGACACTCTGAATTCCGACAACATGTCGCGCATGTCGTCATTCGCTTTCTGGTGCTTAAAGGCATCGGGGCTGATTTAGTTCTGTCCTAAAAATGTTTGTACCACCAAAGACGAATTTAGACAATTATCTTTCTTCAAAGAACCTTGATCGCCGATTTTAAAGCAGTAGCCTACATCGAGCGAAAGATAATACACGTATGTTTTTATTTTAAAAACCACTTTTTTTACATTTGTGTTATAAAAATCACACAAATCGACAGAACAGCAGAAAAATACAATTGACAACAATGAAAGTAGTATTTCGACATTTTCCTTCGATTGACATTACACTGACATTTTATAGTCATAAAAATTAGTCATGGATCTCACAGATTACTGATACAAATCAACTATGTTACAAGATCGAGATGAAGGTGCTGTGATCTCGACAGAATTATGTAGTCAAACTGGGAATTTCAGAATTTTCGGATCTCTAGGGTACTAGATAACTAGATTAGGTATTTTTTAAGTTATGCAATATTATGTAGTTATCAAAAAATCGAAATCAATCGAAAGATACAATATAATGTTCGCGTCACATTACTCCGGATTGAAAAACAAAAATGTCATTACGGAGGTTTATAAGAATGTGGTGCTACTTCTCCGACCGAAATTCCGACCAACTTAGGTACATATATAGTTATCTGTGACCCCGGCGCGCCTTCATCAGACCCTCATGATACAGTATCTATCACTTTTTATTCAATCCCATAAAACAACATTAATACTTAATTTAATATGAGTGAGTAAATATTAAAGAGAAAGACATTTATGAAGATCTACTAAGATAGAGTACTATAATCTATTCTGGTCCTTCTAGTGTAACTGTAACGTTAGCTAAGTACTTATATAGTTATCTGTGAATGTCAGTCTTAATTATTTAATAATCTGTACGTACGTGAATTCGAACGAATATCACAGATGATTTTACGCGTGAAGTGAAGTTAGCAATATATACAAATAAATGCTTTAGTTTCAACGTATATCATTACTATTGGAAATCTGTTTTAAACGTAGTGTCGCATTTTAAAAGTAATATTATAATATTACTAAGTGTGTAAATAATCGTAGGAAGTAACCGAAGGTACGTGAAAAGATGATTTTCTTTTGTTCTTTTGTCCTGTTCATATGAGTGTGAAGTTAGTGCGATTAACGCCCTGTCAAATGTGTTGTCGATAACCTATACGTATTGCATTCTAAGAACACCGCGTGTTATACATTGTTGTGGTGTATTGCGTTATTACATTATTGCTATTTATTTCAATAGTAGTTATTTAGTGAATAATATTCCACGATGGGTAAAGTGCGATCAACGCCGGGCGCACCCCGGAAACAAGGCTTTAACAAGTCTGGGCACTCTATGAACCCAGATCGGCCCACAGAAGGATTGAAGGGTGTTGGAAAACCCAGGACCAAGGGAACAATCAAACGTCTGCAAATGTACCGCAACTTCAAGGCAAAACGGGACAAAACTGGTAAAATTTTGACACCTGCGCCTTTCCAAGGTTGGGTGCCTTCTGGCACGCAAGCTAGAGTGGAACCGAATCAAAAGTGGTTTGGAAACTCACGAGTCATTTCACAAAGTGCTCTTCAGAAATTCCAGGATGAATTTGGGGCAGCAGTTAGGAATCCCTATCAAGTTGTCATGAAACCCACAAATTTGCCTATCACTTTACTAAATGAGAAGGCGAAGCATGCCAGGGTGCACTTACTTGATACAGAAGGCTTCGAGAGGACATTTGGTCCGAAAAAGCAGAGAAAGAGAGTCAATCTCAAAGTTGGTGACATACATTCTTTATCAAAAGCGGTGGAGGAAAGTGTTGAAAAGTATGATGAAAATAAAGATATTGACAGAGTTCGTGAAGATACGGGTGTCAAGGAAGGGCAGAGAGGCTGGGTTTTTGGTGCAGGTATGAGCAGAAGGATTTGGAATGAACTATACAAAGTTGTTGATTCATCGGATGTATTACTACAAGTATTGGATGCTAGAGATCCTATGGGAACAAGGAGTCCCTATGCAGAGAAATTTTTAAGAGAAGAAAAGCCACATAAACATTTAATATTTATATTGAACAAAGTGGACTTAGTGCCAAATTGGGTAACCCAGAGATGGGTAGCCATTTTAAGTGCGGAGTATCCAACTATAGCTTTTCATGCATCAATGACTCATCCATTTGGAAAAGGTTCCTTAATTAACTTGTTGCGTCAGTTTGCTAAATTACATATAGATAAAAAACAAATAAGTGTAGGTTTGATTGGATATCCAAATGTTGGTAAATCTTCAGTGATAAATACTCTCAGGGCAAAAAAGGTATGCAAAGTGGCACCTATTGCTGGTGAAACTAAAGTGTGGCAATACATCACATTAATGAGAAGAATATTCTTAATTGATTGTCCAGGTATTGTTTACCCATCTGCTGAAACTGATACTGAGAAGGTTCTAAAGGGGGTTGTGAGAGTAGAACTAGTAGAAAATCCAGAAGATTATATTGAAGAAGTCATTAAACGAGTCAGAAAGGAATATCTAGTAAAGACATACAAAGTTGATGGATGGGAAACCGCAACAGAATTTTTGGAAAAACTAGCTGCTAGGTCAGGGAAACTACTTAAAAAGGGTGAACCAGACATAGACCAAGTAGCTAAAATGGTTCTTAATGATTGGCAGAGAGGAAAATTGCCATTCTATGTTGCACCTGAAGGTTTTGAAATACCTTTATCCAAGAACACGAAAGATTCAACTCCTAGTGAAAATCAAGTTCAGGAAGCAAATTCTAACAAAGAAGAGACAGTACAAGAGGCACAACCAGAATCAAATGAAGAAGTACCTGATAAACCTTCATTAAGTGTTAATAAATTAGTTATAGCTCAAGATTTTGCAAAGATAAGAGTAGGATTACAGTTTGATAATGATGATGATGTTAAACCACTTGAGGAAGTCAAGATACCTGAAGAGTTAAAGGATATAGATGTTAAATATGATGATACAGAATCACAAAAAGATACAGAAAAGGATGAAGAACAGAGTGACAGAGATGCTTCTGATATTAGTGATTTCTATGGAGATGATGATAACAAATGCAGTGATGTAGAAGACTATTTGACAAATGACCCTGAAACAGTAACAAAATTAAAACGTAAAAAGATTGAAGAAGCTAGGAGTGGTGCATTTACTGTTGAAGATTTGTCTCAAAATAACAAGAAACGTAAAGGTGATTCAAGTGAAGGTGCCGTAAAGAAAGTAACTGCTAAACAAAGAAGAGCTATAGAAAGAGCTCAACGCCGCACGAAAACTGGAAGCAACTTCTATGAAGTCGCTAATGTGAACAACAGAAACAGAAACAAAAAGAAGATTATGTAATTTAATATTTATATATGTAAATAAATGTATTGACAAATTGATATGACATGGATTTTTTGCTTTCCATTCCATTTAGGGTTTTGTTACCTTAAGATTTAAGGATTTCTAAGGTATATACAAATTATTTTTTGTGTTGATTGTTTGAATATAAGTGTATTTTAAATATAACTCCTTCCTTTACAGATGTCGTCAGGAAGTGAAAGTGATGAAGAATATGTACCTGAGGAGCCTGAAAAAGTTTCAGAAGAAGAGTCTGCAGATGAAGAAACTGATTTACAATACGATAAGGAACAAGAACAACGCAAAGGTCAAAAACGGAAACCATTACAAAATGGAAAAGGCAAAAAGAAAATAAAGGCATCCAACGGTTTGGAGAGGGATGAAGATGAAAAGGAAACAACAGAAGCACTCGCTAATCCAGAAGAAGAAAAGAAGCGAGAAGAAGACCTATGGGCAAAATTCTTGGAAGGAACTGACACGAAACCGAAATCCAGTACAACCAATACTACTCAGTCACAAACTTCTGCAGTTACTACAAGCAAACCTGTAGCATCAACGAAGAAAGATACATCAAAAATGGATGATAATAAAGAGAGAGAAAAAAGAATATTTGAATTTGCTGGAGAAACAATTGTGGTAGAAAATGATGTTATAAAGGAGAAAATTAAAACTACCGAAAGCCCAATGGGTAATTATTGTTTTGTTTATATTCAAATCAGCACTGGCAGCTATACTCAAGTGATAAATGAGTATGGAGACATTTCTGCGATAGGCTATAAATCCACACGGGATTTGAGATCCAACCAGATTTTACTCTCTGCATTTATTTTTTCCTTTAGACCCACATGTCTCCTTTATAAAAACAGATTTC
>DWNR01001991.1:0-13889 GCA_018250455.1 Polygonus leo | reverse complement strand
ATGTTCGTTTGCTACCTTAAGATGATAAAAAAAATTGCATATAATATCAATAGCAATCAGAGGTCTTAAGGTTACCGACCCCTGATCATAATGTTACTGTATAAGTAATAAGTTTCCATGGGTGAAGTTAAACAAATCAATATAGAAAACCACAAAGGTGATGGTATTTTATAATGATTGAGTATTTTATATTAATCTACTTAGTTAGGGAGGAAGAGTTTAATTTCAGACTAATATAGTCGCGGAATTTGTACATTTTTTTAATTTTATTATATTATGTAACGGGTACTCACGATGAGATTAGCATAGCCCCTGCGCAAGGATGTCACACAAAATCGTGAGTCAAATCGTGATTCCACATTTTTGGCATCCAAAAAACCGCTTATCGTGAGTACCGTTACATAATAAAATTAAACATGTTCAAATTCCGCAATGATGTCGCTTGTAATTTTTATTGTGCCAATGCCATACAGCACCATGAATAACTTGTTTAAATGTTTTTTAAAAGAGTGCCGGGAGTTTTTTTACGCCGGCTTTTTCTTCAGGTGTACCATAGCCTAAGAGGGGCGCTCAAAGCCGATAAATGAATGAATTATTATTCTTTTGTACTGACTTTCATTAAGCGTATGTATAAACCTTATAATGAATAAAAAGTTTTGAATTTGAATTTGACTAAAATTAAAAAAGGAAAGTATACTCAGGTGCAATATATGCACCTACTCATTTTAGTATAACATGTAAGGTAAATTCTTCATTCACATTTCTGACTAGACCAATTAGCATGGACCTTATGCGTTCAACGGACAACTTAAAATATGCAATAATAATTACAAGTTAGCGACAACTTAAAATATGTAATATACGAATATAAAAGCGAAAGGTCACTCACTCATCACGAAATCTCAGAAACTACAAGACCTAGGAGTTTCAAATTTTGTATGGGCGTTCTTATTAGGACGCAGGTGCTCACTAAGACGGGATTTTGCGAAATTTGACCCCTAAGGGTGAATTCCACGGACAGAGCCACGGGCACAGCTAGCGGATATATAAATGCCAGATAGTTCAACTCAGGAGGTATCGCCACACTCGTGACCTATTTGAGTTTTACTTATTCAAAAATGGTGATCTACAATATCAGAGTGATTTTTAGACATAAGCCTCCTCCCAGAAAAAGAAGGGTATGACTTAGCTAAGACCAGACTGGCCAAGTCTGATTTGGAAGACTTTACATACCCTTGAGATTATTAACAATCTCTTGTGTGTTCAATACATTCCATATGTTCTCACCACGACGTTTGAGATAAATTTTAATAAGCACATAAACGAAAAACAATGGTGCCTGAGATTCATACCCTGGACAGCCGTATGAGAGGCTGAAATCTTAGCCACTAAATTATCAATATTTCTATTATTCTAATCCTAACTAATAATATGTAAATGTAATTTTGTTGATTACGATTTCCTATCTTTGCTTAACCGATCATCGGGAAACATAAACATGTTTATAGTGTTAAGGCGTAAGATACGTACTATCATCATCATCATCATCATCACAACCCTTTTTAATGTCCCAATGCTGGGCACAGGTCTCCTCTCACAATGAGAAGGATTTAGGCCGTAGACCACCGCGCTGGCCAAGTGCGAGTTGGTAGACTTCACACACCCTTGAGATTTTTTTTTTTTACAGTCTCTTAGGCATGCAGGTTTCCTCACGATGTTTTCCTTCACCGAAAAGCCAATGATAATTTAAGTTTAAATACGCACATAATTTGAAAAATTAGAGGTGCGTGCTGGGATTCGAACCCGGACCCCCCGTGTGAAAGGTCGGATTCGCAACCACTAGGCTATCACGGCTTGATACGTACTATAAAGTGTGGTAATTTCTGAGGGACAGAAAAAAAAAATTGTAATACAGCGTCCAAACCGCGGGCCTAACTTAGTATTAAAATAATAAATATTTATTACCTGGGGCAATTCCTTAGGAAGATTCTGATGTACACCTCCCATGTAAATCACGCTGGGCGGAAGTGGTTGATTATCATTCCATATCGGGTGCACGTTTAGAAAAACCATATCAACATTATTATACAGTTCCCTTAAAGGAGGGGTATCAGGTCCAAACACTCTCTGCAGTATCATGTCCTCTTCACGTTCATGAGCGTAAGAGATATAATCAAATCTGAACTGGTAAAAAATTTCACGGATCTTCTCCCAGAACGTCAAATTGTACAATCTTTGACGCACTACTTTTGGCTGGAACAAGGGGTGGTCTGGTGCTCCTACAATCGAATTAGTTTCCAACATCGTTCCAAAAGAACTCATCTGTATCACAGGCGCTTTGTAAAGGTGTGAAAATATCAAGCTCGGTCGCACGCAGACCTCTGCAAGTATTAGATCAAAATGCTGCTTCTTATCCTTGATAATTTCTTGAATCTCTTTGTTTATCAGCTGCTGCTCGAATATGGCAGCGAACAGATGGATAAACATGTGAAGCTGAGCGTTCATGTCATTGTCACCACCTACTCCAACTTTGTTAAGCTCCATTTCCCACGCTTTGTAAGATACATCGTGAACATCGATTTCTGTTAAATTTGCAGGTGTTTGGTTCTTCGGAAATGCTGGATCAGGGGTGATTACAATGACCTCATGACCACGTCTCGCTAGCTCTTGAGTTATAGGACGGAACACAATCTGATGACTGATGGAGGGAGTTGGGAACACTGCCAATATTCGCGCACTGTATACTGTTACTGCACTCAGTACTAGACATATTAATACTACATGATCCATTTTGAAGTCACGCGTCGACTGAACAGGCTACAGAGTTCAAACTGCTTATATGCAACACCTTATACATATATTACGGATAAACTGCGCGTAGTACCTACTTAAAGATGGTACAAAAGGTTTGCGGTAAGATTTGCTATGTCATTCGGAATATAAACTTCGGATATTATTCCCATACATAAATACATGTAGAATTCAAGCATGTGATAACTTTGTATCTTAAACGAGAAATAAATAACTTTGACTTGTAAACTATTAATAGAACAGATAGCTTTACGGCTGATAGCGCTTGGAGTACACACAAATTGTTTAAATACTTTTATGTATAAAAATCTTGTCTCGATGTTCGTCCACGCTAACCTCCATAAGTGATTTATCATATCAATGTTAATGACACTTAGCGTATATGTGTCAATGGGTCCATATAAATATAAATGTCCACCTCCATAATCTTCCGTGAAGCATTTTATTGTTTTTCGGTTTGGTGAGGCGTGGTTGCCGGCTATTGTTAAATGCTAGGCGAACATCTTAGTCATCAAGGTTAGCAACGCATCTATTGTCAACCTCAAGTATGATTCAATCGAACTCGGGGATGATCACTAATGTCCATGGGCGGCAGTAACCATTTACCATCCGGTGGACTGCATGCTCGTTTGCTTCCTTGTTCAAATGATTGTTCGATGAGTCATTTTTTAAAGACTCTTCTTTTCTTATATCAGTGCTATAACTGCTATAAGACGACGAAATTTTTGGATAGGACGTTGAGCCTTATTTTATAAAAGTGTGTTTGGTGCTATGGAAAAACAATAAAATGCTTCACGGAAGATTATAGCGGTGGAAATTTATATTTATATGGACAGTGGTTAGTACCAGAATTTGTTGCTACGTCGTTAAAATTCGAATGTTTTTTGCTTAATTTGTTTTTGCGTGGTCAATTTTAAAAGTAATTTTATATAAATATTATGTCAAAAGTAGTCAATAACGACAGGAACACATTTGAAGCGTTACATAAGGCAACACATATCATCAATGTTTGAAATATCACTATTTGTTGCTATGTCGTTAAAATTTGAATGTTTTTGCTTAATTCGTTTTTGCGCGGTCAATTTTAAAAGTAATTTTATAATGTTGCCGTGTGATACAATCATCATCGAAAAAAATGACCGTGAGTGTTATGAATAGATTGCTCATGATTTCTGTCTAGTTAGGCCGGCTTATCAGGGTTCCGCAACATTGAGTGTTTATCAATACATTAATACGTGAAGCAAAAACTTTGTACCCCTTTAAACAAACGTTACGGGGGCGGAGGAGTATGAAATTTGACAGGGTTAAAGTTTATATGGAGAAGAAGTGTATAAAGCTAATATTTTTATTATTATTGCACTATATTTGTTTTTTTTTATAAAAAAAGCATTACACACACTACCGTACATTTGACACATACCTACATGTTTATGTGTAAAGTCTGTTGTCAACCTGATTTTATATCATTTAATGTCAACAAATAATTATTGCCATATGCATATTTTGTTTATTTAGAAAATATATGCACAAAACGGTTTCCTTTATTTCAATTTTTATTTGTGGACTTTTTTATAATGCGTATAGTACAAGGCGACCTCTACTTTGTCTAAACATTTCAAATATATGATATAAAAATAATAATAAAAGCTTGAATAGCAAAAATCTGCGGTGGTCAAACACATCCTCAATACAAGTACTAACCACTGGATTCAGTTACATAACCCTCGGGCAATCTCCGCTGGATGTCATTACTTTCCACTAGACACAAGATCAGGAAATCTATATATATAAAAGGCAAAACTGATTAACTGACTGACATATCAACGCACAGCCGAAACTACTGTACCTAGAAACTTGAAATTTGGTACAGAGGTTCCTTTCATGATGTAAGTGAGCACTAAGAAAGGATTTTTCAAAATTCGACCCCTAAGGGGTTTTTGACTTCTATGCAGACAAAGTCGCTGGCAAAAGCTAGTTATCTATATACATAAAAATGAATTCCTATAAATATACTCGATACTCTCTGCCTACCCCGTTAGGAATTTGGTGTGGAGATGTGTGTGTGAATCCCTATATTGCTTGGTCATGGCATCACGTGGCTAGACGGATTTCACTAATTCTTTTTTTATTGTATTTGTTATTGCCATAAAATGGTTCTTATTGAAGAAAAAAGTACTGCCATCTTTATTTCAATCTGCACAAATTTAGACGCAATTCAGTATATAGGAAAAATATATACTTATTTGTAAAAATCATTACATGGGAACTTATTTTTCACTTAATTTTTTGAGTATCTACTAAGGCTTTGCTGTCCATCTGTATGTCTGAATCTGTCGTTTGTTTTTTATAAATTGTATTTATGTAAAAAGAAAATTTGGTAGGTATATATTTTATTAATTTATAAATGTGGCATGGCACTGATTTTTATTATCAATTTATCTTATATATAAAAAAATGAATCTCTATTTTCCTTGGTCATGGCATCACGCGTCAACTGCTGGACGAATTTCGCTAATTCCTTTTTGTTTTGTTTGTTTTGCTAAAACATGGCTCTTATTAAAGAAAAACTTAAGAAAATTGTGAGGAAAATAAAAAAATTCAAAAAAACTTAACGATCATATTAACTTTTTGAAGGCGGTAGATCTCTTATAGTTCGTCCCGGTAGGTACCACCGCCACCCTCATAATCCTCCATGAAGCAATTCTTGTGTTTCGGTTTGGAGAGGCGTGGTTGCCGGCTATACTTAAACATGAGGGGAACATCTTAGTCCCCTGAGGACTAGCATAACACCTGAGGATAGCAACGCATCCTTGATCAAACTTAGGTAACTCAGGACTCTATCGCACTTGCGGATGATTTCTGATGTCCATGGGCGGCAGTAGCCACTTACCATCAGGTGGACTGTATCCTCGTTTGCTACCTTTACACAATAAAAAAAACTTTTCTATTGTAACCATAGCAACATAACTTTTTCGCTAACAATATTTATAATTAAGACAAGGACAACGACTGTCGGGTCAGCTAGTAGTAGAATAAAACGCAATGAAAAATGTTGGTTAGAAACAATAATATTGATTTAGCTGTCGCTTGACACCGCAGAAGGACTACCAGCCCACTGCAAATAGGACAGAAAAATGAGGAATTTTTTTGGGGAACAGCCTTTGTTACTGACGGTAAAATGCTATGCTTTTGCGTGAAATTCTGTAAAAATGAATTCGTACAATTTAGATACAAAAACTTCAATACAAACATAGCTAGTTATTTTAAAGTGGTAAAATTATTTTAAAGTGGTAAATTTAGTACTTTCGAGAATGATACCGAGGTAATTTTTAACATTTTCTAGGCGCATACTTATAGGTAGTTCACGTGTTTATTTACGAAAGTTTATATCAGTAAATGGAAGAAGAATAAAAAATATGTAACTGTAAATTTATGTTTATTTATAATATTTACAGCATAAATACAAAAACTTTTAACTACCATACGTAACTAACAAAAAATAACTACAAGTGTAACTGACCTTACTAATATATTTAACGGAAGTATTGACATACATAGGAAGCTTGTATTGAAGTACACCTAGCAACTCAACGCCCGTCATTCACAAATTGTGTTAGTGGGTTACCAGACACAAAGGGGACTCCAGACAGCTTTACGAGTCATTGCAACGTTACTAAGTAGCTTCAGTGCTAGAAACAATCCAATATTCCTGCTTTATTGCACGGTAAAACATAAACATCTAAAGGTCTTCTTTATACCAAGTTACAAGTTTGTCGCACTTTTTTCCCAAGTCTTTCGGGATTTCGTCAAGATATGAGTCCTGTTACCAGGATATAAACTATATTATATGTATTGTACCTACTCCAAAAATATGCAGAAACCCGATTTTTTATAAAAAAAAAAGAAAAAGTTGCGCGAGCATAACCGAATATAACCTTATGATACCTATATAAACAATTCGTGACAATGAAAATAATGATCTACTACCTACTTTCCCGTTGCGGATGAGGCTGTTTTTATAATATTGTTAAGTGAATATTTTCAAACTGATAATTACAGATAGGTATTTTTAACACGCTTTTATTAGCGTAGCCTGTATTTATCTATGTAATGGAATCTTTGAGCTTAATTTTCACCAGTTTCTAGAAGTCTGATCAACTTAAAACTTTGCGCACGTCTCAAGGACCGATGACAATGCAATGATTCGATAAAAAAAGTAAAAAAATAAATTATAGTTTAAAATACAATTTCTCTTGACAACACAGAGATTTGATTTTTAGGCCCCAGTAGAGCTATACCTTAGCGCTTAGCGCTAAGGTATGCAAAAACTGAAAAACACGATATTAAAACTAATTTAAATAAAAATTTAAAAATAAAATAATAGAAATCAATTGAAAAATTCATATAATTGTACAAAAAGCGTGGGGGGCTTGTTATAGTAACTTACTACAGTTTACTACAGTTTTATTTTTTATAATGTACCTATATGCGTATGTGTAATAATATAATTTTATTTAATAAATATAATTATAAGGGCAGTAGTTATTTCGAATGGGCTTACATTGTTCAATGAAAATAATAATATTAACTATTCTGGACTGAATCTTTTACATACACCTGAGGAACGTTTATAATCTTGATAGAATTGCTTATAAAACGTATCTACATAACACTTTAACTAAATACATACGTGTAAACTAAGTAGGTACCTATGAGGATGCAAAATATTGACGGAATATTTTTGACTCAATTTGGTTAAAATTCCCACAAATACCAAATGCAACGAGAACTCAAACATCGGCCTTTTCGTAAAACCAAAAATTTTAGCCACGATTACCACACACGAAGTAATAATCGTATTTGTCAATATTTACTGCAGCCGACAAATTGGCCGGCGTGTAGGAGAGAGCAATCAACATTCGTTGCCGAGTGGCCGCAATATAAATAAACTAGCTATCCCTGCGGCTTCGCGTGCGATACGATATTATTTTGTGATCTATTAAGTAGCAATACTTACAATTTTATTATACTCGTATTTACAGACACATAATAATAATTGCGGCTTCAAGAGGGTGTAGCTAGATAAAACTTACAGCAGATTTTAAGTGAGACCATAAGCAACGCCACTGAAAACCGCGTCCAATTTGATATAGTAGTTTTAGCGTATTGCGCGTACTTTTTTTTGCGCGTAATTTTTTTGTCTTTCGGGTTGTTTGTTTATATACAAGCTGAAAGACAATAAAATATATGGTGATAATTCTAAAAATATTTTAGCTTCTATTGCATTTATAAAGACAACCCCACATTCATTTTTCTCAAATATCTACAAAATACAAACATCATCCAGTTATAATTTTATTATATACGCATATAAATAAATTATAGTGTGCCGACCATACACTACCACCTGAATTAATAACAAAACTTCATAAAACTGCTGCACTACGCTACGCTATAACCTTAATAGTTTTTTGCATAAAACATTCTCTTCTCTTGAGACTAGATTTTGCAAAATACATTTTCATTTCGTTCAACGAAATGAAACAAAACAGTTTTAGAAACCTGGTCTTTCATTTTCCAAACGTTAACAAACACATGTAAACTTACTTCATACTCGTATTAGATTGATAAATGAATTAGTCCCAATTTAATGAAGGTCTAGAGTCGATCTGATGATGGAGCCGAAAGACAGTCCAGGGAACTCCTCAACGATTTACAACAGTACGATTTGCCGTGTTTGGGCTTGATTATATTTTATTGATCAGAACTTTACAAATGGTTGGGGTGTTACAGTCATTCGGGGTTTGATGATGAAGCACTAGGTTAGTTAAGGGACCTCCTCAACGGTTTACAGTAGCTAATGCTTACTTATTTTAACTAATTAATAAACCATATATAAATTTAAAAATACAATTTTAAGTTTTCACTTCTATCGGCAATCCCTATGACTTCCAATTAAGTATTTACTTTTTAGTTCATCTTAAAGTCGGTTTTACTATTGGTCAAAACATTTTTATTAGTTCTGTTCAAAGCTTTTGGCAAGTCATTCCATATTATTTTAATTATAAGTATTACTTTTTAACTTAAAATTTGCTATTTTCTCATCTTATTCTCGTTATTTTCATCCTCGTATTAACTTTATACTGCAAGTTGACTGGAAGCATACACTGTTTAAGGATAAAATTATTTGAGAACTTCATTCTAATTTGCTCACAATAAAACGTACTCTTATTACGTAATATCCTTATTTTATTTACGAGGTCGATTACATGCTACCACTATTTGACTACTTTATCTCGATGACTCGGCCTTATCACTGAGTTAAAAAACTCTTAACTGTATTTTCCAGCAGTGGCAGTGGCAGGTGAAGGGAACTCCACACGACAGTGCTATTGGTGCGGACCTATCGCCGATCAAGTGCAACGCCGTGAGGTGGCGCCACCTTGCGAAGTGAAAAACTCTGTAGTATTTAACTGTCAAGAAGGCTACAACTACTGCGCCATCGCTGCTTCTTCGCCACGTAAGTTACGCCACGTTGTTGATATAACGATTTTTAGAATTATGTTAGTCAAATCAGCTTAAGAATGTTTTTGCGTATGTAGTGGTGGATATCCATACAGTGAGAAAAAGCGAATTGAAATAGTTTGCGCTGTCACGTAGAGTACGCCAAACCGAATAAAAGTATAGTCAGACGCGACGACTTTGTTTGTTAATCTTTTCTTGCGTATTATTTCACTAATCAAAAAATTAAATCCATAATTTTATGAACAAATTTTTGTCTACATGTTATTGAACAGGAAAATAATTTCAGGGTAGAGATAGAGCTTTAAATACAATATCAGAACGAATTATCATTCAAAGTCAAAATCAAAATCAAATATTACTTACTACATATTTTCGAAATAACTCAAAACTTTTTGCATATAACGTAATTCTTTGCTAAAACTATTCCCCAAAAGAATTAACATACGCGTATGTATAAAAATGTATTTTGTTTTTATAAATTTACATGTTTTCAAATTTTCAGCATATGTAGAATCGAGGTTCTGCAGCAAAGTTTACCAAGATGAATGTTACCCACAGTACTGCAACTCCACCAAAGTATGGAGAATGACTTGTACTTGCCGCGGTGACCTGTGTAACGAAAACATCACAAAACGAGAAACTGATGCCTTTGCAACACTCCCACGGGTAGTAGAAGCAAAGGATTCTCGAGACAAAAGAGATACCAAAAATGCAAACTTCCTCCCCTCGGATCGTGAGAAGACAGTTATTATCACCAACTTATCCACAGTACAGACAGACGTCGAAGTGACGAAGACTGAAGATGACCAATTAAACGCCAAAAATGAAGATCATAAAACTCAACTTATTGTACCTGAACAGAAAGTACACGTGCAGGTGATTTCTAAAGATGAAGACGTAGATACAAATGACTCTGTACACAACGAGAGCACCGACATTGAGGACACCCACAAAGTTACTGTGGCTACCGAAGATAAAACTAACATGGATCATAAAAATGATTTAACAGAAACATCTATTAAGGACATACTGCTATCAAAGATTGCTGTAGGGACCACAATAATGACGAAAGTCAAGGAAACCCCCATAATTGCAACTACCGCAAGACCAAGCGAGAAATTACCTACAGCCGAAGCACTACAACAAGAAGCTAGTTCAGAAAATGACGACACCAATACAGAGCACACAACAGTCGATGACGAACCAACCGAATCTAGTGCTTCAGATGACAACGACGACGATGACGACAACGGGCACGTCACCACAGAACCTAACGATGCAGATGAGAGTGCTGGCAACAAGACCAGTATGGATATGTTGTTGCTCGCAAATGGATTGCTATTACATTTTATTTACAACCGTAAATAGATTAGTATTTATAGTAAGCACCATTTGAGACGCTTTGTTAAATTTGTTAGGTATTTATTATTTTTATCATTGTAATAATTCTTCAAATCACTAAAGTGAATAAGGAACAAAGCGCTCTCTTGCGTTCGTTTGTTATAAAACTTTCTTCATTAAGCCTTAGGTTTATATTCCAAATTGATCTCTACGATATTTGTGATTATTTGAGTAATTTTTATTACCTATAACATTCATATACTACTTAAATCAATATTACCGTTGTTTATGTCACTTTCATTTAACTTATCATTTCACTTATGCTTTTTTCAACCGCAACATTCAATTACATCTAGATGTAACTTGCTATATTATCAAAGATTTCTTAATATGCCTACATTAATTAAAACTTTTTAATTAATTATTAAAACTATTGTTTCCAAAATATCAAATTAAAATATTAACATTTTATATGATTTATTCGGTGACTTAGAGAATACACACAGTACAATGAAATCATACTTCATTTAAATTATAAATTAGCCATATTTGTAATAATAGTAAAAATTAATTACATTCAGTAGGCTTTCGGACTAAAATAAATTTCAATTTATTACGAAAAAAGGTTTCAATAAAATTACCAAAATATACATATCTTGTTTTATTTTTCACCCATTAATCGAAGGTAAAATCGTAATTTTTGGCAAGTTTTCTATTACCAGTTTTAGGTTCTAAACTCTTAGTACCCTGGGCATATGCTTCTCTTATATCAGAATCGAAAGGTTTTTGAGGCCTTATTTGTTTCGGCACAGGCCCATAATATACGTATGTCGGAGGTGGAGCGATTTCTGCGTGATTTGATATTAATTTCCTCTTTTCACATTTACTTCTTTCAGTAACATCGCTTTCATCATCACTAAGTTCATTAATGATGGGCGCTGGTTCTTGGTGGGTAGAAAAATTCCGGTATTTAACACATTGCTCAGGTTTTTTAGAGGAGAAATAAAGACCCTTCGGTTCTAATTCAGATAGGTCACCTACTGATGGCGGTGGCGGAGTTTCATTCCTTGGTCGCACATCTGACCAACTTTTTGGCTTAGTAATATTTTCCTCATTTTGTACAATTTTACCGTTACTGTCAAATGTGTAGTTACCATCTTCAACTTTATCCGTGGATTTCACGGGAGCAAATTCATTTATTCTTTTAGACCTCTGCTGTTCAACATATTCTTCTTGCGTCATTTCTCTGAACTTCTTTACCTTATCATCGACGCCTTCCTTGCCAATATCCCACTCTCGGACGTATGCCTCACGTAGCTTTTGTCTTTCTTTTTCTTGTGCCTCCTTAATTCTCTGTTCTTCTTCCTTGGCTTTATTATCAGCTTCATTCTTCTGTTGCGTTAAAAATTCTAAAAGACACGTTATGAAATCCTTTTGATTTTCTGTAACAAATAATATAACAAATTAATTTTACTAACTTTACATATTAAGACTACCAATGACAACAAAATTAAATGTAAATAATGAAATTGTAAGTAAACATCTTTTAGTAGACGTTTTCTACATCTTTAGTAGACAATATATCTGTCACAGACAATACCACCAAATTAATGTATATACATATATACACGGCCGGCAAGTATTAACAAGACTTAACTATAAAACAAGAGTTGATACGAAGGAACATGAGAGCGGCGGCGATTTCTATACCATCAAGGGCGTCAAACAGAATGATGAGTATAATATTACGAGCAGTTACTTGAAACTGGTAACCACTTCCCACTCCCCAAACCCCCAAGGCTACGGACCAAATTATTAATTTGACGACCCGCGTGGAGCAGCGATCACCACACCGGTCAGTCGCGCAATGGGTCACGGGTTCGATTCCCGTGTTCTGGCTTTGGGTGCTTGTGCATACATCTTGTGCGTGTCCATGGCACCCACGACACAAGGAATCCAGGGAACCCAATGTGGGGCTATGAGTGTATAAGGTGTTATTATTATTATCTTCTTTCTTACAAAAGGAAATAATTGATTACACTTATGTGAATATGTACTATCTTAAAAAACTACACACACTCACACACAAATATTTAGAATAGAGAGCAGCGCATTACATTGCTTCTATAGGTGTGGGCCTCTGTCAAGTATATGTTTTCAATTTCATACAACTACATAACAGGGTTCATTTCTTTCGAAACTACTCCTCTTCCAAATTCATGGATAAGTAAAACGGACCTCGAAAGTTATACCAACATTGTCATCCGAGTTAGGGGAGACCGGGGCAAGATGAAGTTCGGGGCACGACGAGAAGTAAGCTTATGTGCGTAAATAGTAATCGTATTCGGACCGATGACAGCGCCATTTGCACTTCCTTCACTCTCTGCTAGTGGGTCCGAGTAGAGCGGACAGGTTAGAACTAGTTTTTTCGTTGCCGAGAGAAAAAAGAGATTTCGCAAGTGTTTTTATGCGATATTTGGTTCAAAAACTGTGTACATGTAAGTACCTGAGTTAATGTATTGTTTTAATCCTAAGCTTATTGTAGTAGTCCAAAACATTAAATTCAGATTAGATTTTTTCGCCAGTAACGTTTGAGGTTACAATTGCTTCAACTTATTTGCCTACATATGAATCGGGGTAAGATGATCGGGGCATAATGGGATACTATCTGATAATAACATTTTCTGTGTACTGATAATATATTTTATTGTAATTTATACTTAAAAAAGGATACCAATATTTATTTCAGTATAAGATGTTATCGTTTCCACCGATAAAATGGTTCGCAACTATAAACGAAAAACAGATCATGACAAATAGAAAGCAGAAGTCATGAGGAGAGCAGTAGATGCTGTTCTTACTGACAGAATGGGGTTTCTTCGAGTCTCGGCCACATGCGACAACCTTAGAATGCCGTGTAAGAAAAGCTCGTGAAACTGCTGATGCCGACACTGATTCCGATAACGACTGCGGGAAAAGGCATTTGGGACGATTCAAAACAGTGTGTATTCGTTTTGCCCCACAGCATTTTCCATCTTACCCCAGTTATGGGGCAAAACGGGAAATTCGCGGAGATCATTTTTTTCATTATTTGTTTAATTATAAGAGACAAATATATAATTGTTTCCTCTTTTGTTAAAGAATTTCATTAAAGAGTTTAATTTTCTTTGTATAACGAGTTTTGTCTTAGCTATCTCATCTTGCCCCGGTCT
>DWNR01001990.1:0-13890 GCA_018250455.1 Polygonus leo | reverse complement strand
CCATCAGTATTTTCTTATGACGTTGTCACGTTCAACTATCGTCAGTAAACCGACTTTACAGACAACCGATTTTTTTTAATCGACTTAACTTTTTAATTTATTAACCGACTCATAAATGTACAGCACAAGCCAGAAAAACAGATAAATAACTACCTACAAATTTACAAATGAGTCTGTCGGAAAATATGTTATTATATTTTTTGCAGATATAAAAACTGATTTTGGATTCAGAACAAACTAAAGTAGTTGTATATATTGTGTAATTATCTTAATCTATTAGTTTTTTACTAATAGATTAAGATACAAATTTCACACTAAAATATCCATCCACATTGATAGTAAAACAACCGTGTTGGATAAAAGCTATTTGTTCTAACTTTTATAGGAACTTATAGGTAGGTATGACCGACAAAACCTATTGTACATAAAGTAGGTACTCATTAATCTTAAAATAAGCATCAATATAAAAACGTCGAATAAGTAATCAAATTTTGCAAAATATTATTTAGAATCAGGACATGTACCAAATACCAAGTAACCACGAATATAAAATTTTACACGCAAGTGAGAAGAGTTTAAAACTTATTATTCAGGAACTTTTATACCATAATAATCATTGTAACATCACAATTCTAAATGAATCATCTTAACAGGCGAGGCATCTTAAAACTCAATGCCTATAAATTCAAATACATTTATTTTGGAAACTTAATGTAATTTAACATAACATTTAGAACATAGAATATGTTCCATATTTTTTCTAAAACTTTCTTATTGGTACTAGATACATAATAAAGGTATCTACTGTATTATACCTTCCTATTTTTATATACCTACGTAGATAGGGATTAGGATCTACTTAATTGCTACAGATTTCCACTTAGCATTTTTGTAAAAGATTTTTTACATTTTTTCAAAGCGCATTTCAGCACACATCTTTAGCTCCCTAGGTATGGAAGCGACTCAGACTCAGAGTAAAGGTGAGAGCCGCTGTTTTGGTCAATTAATAGTTAAACAATAGACTAAATTAATGATAAGGAATAATATTCAAAAATATAATCAAAAATAAAACTCTTTATCTGTATATTATACGTTTATTGACACAATATTAGGTATAATGTTGATTTTTCAGTTATTATCAAATCTTTGGTACACATCGCATAAAATGTTCTAGGAAGACTTATGGGACGATGGCAATAAAAATAATAATCTGCTGTTTTTGTCCTCATCACAATACAATAAATTATAATTATTTACATGCAAACAGACTGTTTCTTATATTTCTTTAGTAACGATTACGTTATTTATAGAAGATGCAGTACTTAAAATGCAAATATAAGTATTATGGAGTATTTCTCTGATACCTACAAATATTTAAATCTCTAATTGCAAAACTTACAAGTAAAATTCAGTTAATTGAAATACATATGTAGTATATTAATTCTGTTGTTACTATTAAAGTACCTGCCAACTACACCGTATGAATCTCTGAACATGAACAACATAAAAAGTAAAATATCGATCTGACTGTCTTTTTTTGTAGTGATTTGAAACTAACATGTAACCAAACCTTCAAAGTGATACAAATCGATAACTTGAACACATTACAAAAGAAAACAAAAATAATACCTATTTACATCGAATAGCAAAACTTTTAAGGTCATAAAAAATCTCCTACGGCATAGTTGGCTATAGTTTGTAATTACAATTCTTGTTTTGCTATAAATGTTTTGTTTTCCTAGCGGCATATGAAATGATTAGGTAATATTCCTAGCAATGTACCTCCTCTGGGCACGACTTTTGGCCAATATTGTTTTTATCGTGCCAATATTAATGAGTTTCCCCATAAATCATTTAAGTATTTCTTATAATTATTCTCTATTTGATGCCCGGAAACATTAGGATGGTAATTGGTAGTAGGTATATTGTAATTAGTGACGTGCCGGATATTCGTATTCTTATCCGCGGATAATCGAAAGAGAAGAAAGATCCGTGTCCGTATCCATATCCGTGACTTTTTGGCGAATCTGTCTACCTCACTGAAAAAATCTTAGGTACGTGTTAGTTACACTATAAACAGTAACTTATGTTCTGGATTATTAACAATACCACATACAAACGTTATCTATGCCCACTCACTATAACATTTATCACACTAAACTATGATTATAGTATAACTATTTGATTCTGCCCATACTATCCGTTTCTCATACCAAGCGTCTAGTAGCAAGAACTATCAAGGTCACATCCATCAACATCGATGTAGTAAAAAAAATAAGATCCGTATCCACGGATACCAAATTTCCGTATTCGGATACGAATCCGCCGTTAATGATCCGGCACATCACTAATTATTTATTGTAATTGAATCGTATTTTCAATCCTAACTTTTGGAGAATAAGTTATAAGTTGGCTTCTTTGCCCGAAGCTGTGGTTTAAAAATGTTACTACAATTCTTATTAATTTTATACATAATTATTAGTAGTAATATACTTAATTACTATATTTTCTGATATCACCAGTGTCTCGATTCATAGAAAATCTCTGGTAACAGCTGAAGGTGTACAGTTTGATTTAATATTATCAGGCATTATACGGGGAAATTCGTATTATAACTTTAACATACAACTATACCTTTATATAATAACAGTGCGTGTTAACTCCTCATAATAATATGGCAGTGGTCAGTTATTACATAACAAGTTTATTATTGCACACATCGTTCTATCGCGCCAAATGTTTGCTATGGTTTACACAACGATCTCCTTGTTCTGCGACATTAAGTCGTGTGTTATTAAATTACTATTATAGAATGCACCAAACTTGAGTTATATTTAAACGGTCTAGTTCTACTACATTAACCATTATTTTAGAAAATTAGCACATAGAGTCACGCTTCTAATATTACAATTTAAACTTCATAAAACTTTAAGTTCATAAGAAGATTTATGTAATAGTATAATATCTAGTAAATGAAGAAAGAACCTTTCGCCGAAGAAATATGTGTTGCTTTCCTATGTTTAATATTTTATACATATTGTGCCAGTTTATTTACGTAACATTCTACAATTGATTAGTTATTTTATAATTTTGGCACTAAAGGTATGTTTTATTGTTCTGGAATAAGACCAAAAGCAACAGACGGATCGTGTTCTATGCGTAGACTGTTGACAATCAACATAGGACGGTGAAATTCAATATAATTTTATCAATTTGCAATCAGACTTACACACCTACAATAAATGATTGCACGTTAAATATCATAGGTATGTACAATTGTTCATATATCAGTGTCGACAACAATAGAGTAGCACGTCTAAGTAATTTGTATGATAACAACATTTAGTTATAACGTGCATCAAAAAGAATATAAGACGATTAGAGATACTCCTTCCAAAAAAAGGTTTTTTATATGTGGCAAGGCCCTATTCTATAGATTGTGAAGGGCCTCAAACGGTCTAGCTACGTCACTGGTACATATATGAAAATAAATCCACATATAAAAAAATCTACAAATGTGATATGGCAAGACTCAAAACGAGAAAAGTCTTAAACTTAATATACAACTTAAGAACCCCACAAAAGCAATAAAAAATAAATTTAATTTCATATATCACTATGCAGTGTACAGTGAATGAATATGTAATCATGATTAATTTAATAATTTTATTAAACTACATTATGGCGTATTTTATTTATTATTTAAAAAAATACACACGATTTAATTTAACATAAGCATAGTTCAATATTACTTAGACAACTGCTTGTTTTCCGTTTATTCTCGGAGTACAAAATTATAAGCCCGAAACGAGCGTTAAGGTAAAAATGCACTTCATTTATAATATTCCTATCATCGCACGTACAGCATTTCAACACAATGTGTAAACGTACTCGTATTTAAATGCAAAACACTATAACGTAACAGAGTATTGAGGGCTTTATACAAAAACAAATATTAGAAGGGGTCGATAAAACTGCATTTGAGACCCTAATAAAAATAAGGTTTACATTATTAAAATAATGAGATTCTAATAAGTCTTGACATTAAGAATATTCATTAAAATATCTCCAGAAGTGTGCGTATTGCAATTGGCCGTATATCTACAATATCTACATTAACAATATTTACCATTATATTATTTGTGTAATGCAACATATCTCAGGTATAAAAAAGCACAAAAGACGAAGGAATTTGCTTTAAAACGTTCTCTACTAGTCAACCATACAAGATTGTCGCAAATTAATATAAGTTGTGCAATTAAATTATAATTATTACTGAATACATTAATGCATATACATATCAAGTGGGAGACAAATTGAATTCAATGAATCGACAGTTTAATAAAAATGTTGTATGTCCGCTTTCAATTAATTAAATGATATTTTTAACGTTTTCGATCCAACCTACATTCTATAATTATGGTACAACACTACATTATTTTCACGATCAAACTCTATCTTGTAACACATGCCTTACAACAATACAAATGTGATAATAATATTAATGTAAGGTAAGCCACTGACCAGCAGCAGCTTAAAAGCCTGCTTATAATATAATCCCAAAAATAATTTTTAAACTACATGTTTTAATATCGATTAAACTTTGGTTGCACTTACACAATATTATTAAAATAAGTTAATAACCTCACTAAAATTATTTGCAAAGGAACGTCATTTAGAAGCTCTGTATCTATCGAGTAAACGTACCTGTTCTGTAGCTAATATAAATAATTCAATTTGCATTTGAAATAAGTCCACGCGTCGCGCGATTGATTAACGAAAAATTCCCCACAACACATCATCAATAATAATAGATGGGCATATAGAGCATGTTCTAATATCGCGTAAACAACTGCTTGATTTAAGTCACTTTCTCTCTGAGCACTTTTTTGTCAACAGCCACTAATTTTTGGCATATTACGTAACAAAGATTTTCATTGGAAAACAAAGTGACTGAAGATGTAAGCAGAAGCAGACGCGAATTGCAAAAGGAGTGTTACATAACATTCGATTCGATTTCGAATTTGGCAAGAGACATTGACGATATGATATCAAGGTGAGAATCCGATAGAACCGTGTGTCGAATGACCACATTCATGTCTAAACAGGCACAATATAGCTATGCTAGAAGGGATCCGTTTTGTCATAGTGTTGTGGGATACTTCCCGCGACGTCATTATCATATTGAAAACTCAGCGTGGACTAGCTTAACATTCATATTGTTGATCAATATTTATCAATTGATTGAAAACATTAACAACCACATAAAATTGTTATCTTAAGAAAAAATATTTATTCAGGTTGTTCGGCGGAAAGTACGCGAAAATTTAATTTAAGGGAATTAAATCAATTTGTCACGTTATTTTGGTGATTTTTTCGATATAATTACGTAAAGATAATTTAAATTGTTATAACATTCCGCCAAACACCCTGTATATATAGAACTGTACTGTGTAAAAATTTGTGCATATTATAAAGTGAAAAAATAAGAATTACTCGTTTAAATTGATAACGTGATTTCTACGCCCATGTGCTTGTCAATGAAAATACTATTTTTTTAAACTTGAAAAATTTAATTACTAAGTTAAGATGAGGGTAGTTGAGGGTTGCGTATAAGTAAAGAAAATGTAAAAGAGACATTCGTACTTATTTACAAACTAGAAATTATTGTAAAAACAAAATAGTTGACGTAGAAATCATTTAGTAAGGCCTTTTACTATTAATATAGAAAATGAAGTAATTACTGAAACCTTTAAATACTAATGTATGCTATTACCAATATTATTTTCTTAACCAATAATTCAGGTGCGATATTTCGCCGCGCCCGGCCCAATTGCAGTTAAAAGTTTAATTACGCAAATTAATAATATATATGAAAATAATCATTTCCTCCTTTCCTACATAATTGTAAGCAATTACAAGTAGAATATAAAGCCTGTATAGAGTTGATCATAAATGTGTTATTGTTCTTGGGGAACAATCTAGGTATAAATACATTTTTACAGTTTTCAATGCACAGAAACACAATTAACTGTTAAAAATGTATTAAGGTATTTCGTTTACACATCCTATCGCTGCATCAAAAGTTACATTGTAAGTTACACATTCAAAAGCCGAAGAAATATTAAATGAAAATATAAATCAATGTAATGCAAATAATAGGGGTTCTGGTCGACAAACAATTAATTCTACAGACTAGGTGCTATAATCTTTAGTAAGATATAGCCTTTCGGTATTCAAGGGCTAAGCTAATTAAAAAAATGACTCTAAAAACATCCAATTTGGAATACAGGTGTGCACAAAATCAGAATCAGAAATAAGAAGCACCACTATTACATGCTTTCAATATAATAATATAAAACTAAAAAAAACGTTATAAAATAAATTTTCTCCATTAAACTCTAATTATAACCTTAAAATACAAAACAAAGTTCAAAAAACGTAATAATCATAAGTCCATTCTACAAAAAATCTTTGGATCAAACTGGCAAGTTAACAAGTTATAACAACCACGAAACTTAATAACTGTCTTACATTTAAAGGAATTCACCCTAACTGATAAAAACATATAAACAATCTATATTATGTAATTTATACTAAAGGTAATAAAACATTTATGCTAAAATGAGTATTATTTTCTGCATAGCACATAACGTATTATGGAATCATGTTAGGGCACTGCCTGCATACTACGGCACCGGTCACAATAGGCTACTTGACTCATAATTTCATACATTAAATGAGTATTTTTATAGTATTAAGCTACTTAAATAATAATTAAAAACGCAAGATTAATTTAGAAACCCAATTTTAAAAATGTGCTTTTTATTTTAATATGAAATGCCAAAAACACTGTCGGCCATGATGTGACGTCATATTAATTGTAAACAAAACAAGTAAACATGTAATTTTCTCACTGAAAGATAAATAACACAAGCACTTTAGTATTTTGTTCACTGACTTGGATAACCTAAAAAAATGTATAAAAAATAAGTTAATAGTTTTTGTATGTTGCGTAGGTAGGTACCGACATCAAACTGATCTTAGCAAAAATAAATTAGAGTTACAGCCGATAAAAATTCAGGATCCCTCAGGATTGTTCTGAGCAGGTCTTAACCATGTTTTGCGTATATTGATTTCACTGAGCTCAGGATCCCTCAGGATTGCTCTGAGCAGGTCTTAACCATGTTTTGCGTATATTGATTTCACTGGGCTCTCTAATTCACAACTCTCCTGGGGTCTTTATCGATGTATTTTGCAGTCTCGGACAATGTAATAAAGATAATTACTTTAGTTTTCATGTGAACTAGTAGAAATCATGCTTTTTATTTTTAAAATTTTGGGAAGTTGTCCGTGTAAATTTACATCAAATGTTTGTTTACAATGAGTATGACGTCAGGGCACAGCTTATAAATAGACTAACAGGGCGAACAGCGTTTTCGCTCGTTTATGAAATGTATGATTATAAATTACAGTTTTTGGGTAACATATGTGTTTAAAAAATTATAGATATATTTTTTGCCTAATATAACAAATATGAGCTATTTAGGACCTACTTGAAAAAAGAGTCAACTAGCCTATGGCTTGAAAAAGGATCCATACTAAAATCATTATAAAATAAGTAAAGTAAATCACGTATTGGAAGTTATCGTCACTTCAACACTAAACCGGTATTTAAACGATTCGACATTATGTGAGTCTGTTAGAAGTCGCTTAGAAGATGAGATATGTACTGGATACTATTTCATTATTTATGCTTAGAAAATTTTATAGATGACTTATTCATCCTCGCTATCTCGAAGAAGATAGTACATTTTTCCAAAAACAACCTCGAAGGACGTTAAGTATCGCATAACAGTTCCTCGGATTTTGCTAGGAATAATAATATAAATAAGTCGAACATGTCAGTGTGTTTACAAAAGTCATCGCTAAGGAAATTATAAGCGTGAAAATGGAAATTGAGCTCAAAATTTATATACGAATTTGCTGTCTCTTTAATTACACATAAACAAAATCACGAACACAGCCCGTAAAAATATACATTTTTAATATAGCAGAACAATATATTTAAATTTGTTTAATATAAGATTTATATTATTAAATTTGATGTCACAACACTATGTCCATTTTACACTAGAAGGACGGGGAGATCAAGGACTAAAAATATATGGAGTAATTAATATATGAGCGCTAATAAAAAAAAATAAAGTTATGCTATTTGTAATCATATTCTACTACTACTTCAATTTATCTCATTAATATACTATATAAACTGCTAGCTACAGATCCAACTGTAAAACCGAGATTTTCTTGAAAAAAATAATCACTTAGACTTGCGAAAACTAAAGGTAACTTGAAACTATTTAACACATATATCTTGTTCTTTTTAATGTATGTAAGATATTATTTTTATTCATGAAATGATCAAGGATTTAAAATTTTAAAAACTCAAGTCAAGTGGAAATAGGAAAACTGCGATGGGTTTAACTATCATAACGAAATAGTACTCATATTTCACTTAGCGATTTCAAGTAATAGGGTTCAAATGGAGTTTTCGGCCTAACTTTCTTAGCTAGCGATAAGCAGCTGTAAGTATTACAGTTGTATAAACACAAAGTTGTTTCATTCTACTGCAACTAGAGCGTTGAGTGACAGCGAGTCGAGTTGTTAGTTACTAAAAATATATGATTTAAATCACACATTGTCAACTAAATAGTCTAATATAACTATTACTAGTTTCTTTTTTATTATGAGACGATTGTTCGAACTCATAAGAGTGGAATTTATTATATCAGTTTTCTCGAAGAAGAAGGTCAATCACCTGAATGGCGCAAGTCTTGTAAAAACATAAACAGATTGTGCTATAGACTTAATAATTTCGATAGTTGTTCCATTATTTGTTTCTTTTCATATCGCTATCAATCTTTAAAGCAGGTTTTGAAAAGAATTTAATAAGTATAAGCAGTACAAAACGAGTATTGTCAGCTTGATATAGTAACAATACCAACTTCTACGGTGAGCGTTAGTATTGTCAATTTCGAATAGTCTCACTTAAATATTTATAATAAAAGAAATACAATTTAAAACTTACTAATTTTTGGAATCGTCATACAAGAGAAATATTACTAAAGATGTAAATAAAAGATGCTATATGACTATATGCCTTGAGTGAGAGAGTTCTCCAACACAATATCAAATTCATCCAACGGTTCCAGTATCTGCCTTAGGAATGTAAGAAGGCCTCTTTTCCGCAAGAAGCTTTGCTCTTCGTACATTTCAGCGGTGACGCGCGTGAGCGACATGGGCACTAACATCCGATGAAGCCAATGTTCTCTATAAAAAAAATATATAATGAGAAATAGCGTATAGGCTAAAAATCGGGATTTAATAGTACATTTATCGTAATAATATTATTGGCCTCATGATTAATAAGGCCAATGGAATACACACGTTGGAGGTTCTGGTTTTACAAGATTATGCAAAATAATGTTCATATTGGTATATATTATCAGATGCTTTTAGCTGAGGAGAAAATCTATAAGGAGCAGAGAATCGTTATTTCAGATTCATTGAATCCTATCAAGGTATTCCTATTGATTGGTAAATATACACTTTAGTCAAAGAGTCCATTTACCCCAAGCTAGGTTTATGAAACTGATGGTGAGGTTGGAACTTATGGTCCTTGCTAGGCGCGCGGCCGGCCGCGGGTGTCACGTCAACGAGGTGGCAGTTGCAGCGTATACGTTTACATTATTACTTACTATTATTTACCGGAGACGGACGCGTCCCATGCGTCATCCACTCGGTTTCTCCAAGATATAGCTAAATACCAATAATATAAGGTAAACCAGCAAACATACCGCAAGCTGAGGCAGATGAAGAGCTGGAACTTGCCGTCCTTGCCGAGCGCACGGCCGACCGCGGGTGTCACGTCAACGAGGTTGCAGTAGCAGCGTATACGTTTACATTATTACTTACCATTATTTACCGGAGACGGACGCGTTCCACGCGACGTGCACTAGGTTTTCTCTAAGGTACTGCTAGATAAATTAACCCTAAATACTAACAAGTTTATGCGTTTGCGCTCGGCACTTGATGCTCTGCTTACTCGCTTATGGTGGACGTCGGTGTAACCATTGTCGGTGTAACCCGTAACCATACCCGTAACCATACCACGAACGTCATAAGTCAGTAGAACCAAGTAGGGCGTGAAGGGGCACCGTTACACCACCCGCTATCGAATAATAGTGGAATGGTGTGACAGGGACCCGCGAAATGGAGGACCGAAGCGGCAAGGACGGCCGCGAAGAAGACGACCGAGGTGACCTACCCCCGGAACACCGCAGAATGAGGAGGAAAGAGCGTGCACGCGAAGAGAGGGATGGCGGCATTTTTCGCGAAGTACCCACATTCTCCGGCAGAACGGGGAGTGAGAGAGACCGCACGATAGAGAGAGAAGGCGATCAATTTCTCGACCTACCCTCGACTTCCCGCAGATCTGGGAGCGAGCGAGAGGGCATGCGTGAAGGAGATAGCAGCCCGTATCTGCGACTACCCTCGACTTCCCGCAGAATGGGGAGCGAGGAGGACGGACAACGCGGAGAGAGAGATAGTCGCGAAGCCGACTATGAAATTCCACCTAGGATGCCGGGTCTACAGTTCGGTGAAGGGACAACGGGATCTCGACCTCGAAGACCCAGAAACAGTCGGCAAACATCAGCCCAGGACCAACAACCGGCCAGGACGGTGGTACATCGAGACATCTTCTCCTTCGAGTACCGACCGGTCCAGGGACCACTGGCCGCGAAATCAAACCCCCCGCCCAGAACGGGCCAAGGGAGACATGCCCGGACCCTTCGTTTAGACGAAGAACTATTGGAAATGTTGGAGGAGAGCAACCAAGCCGAGGTCGAGGCGGAAACCTGCGAAGGCGACCACTCCCCGGCACCCGCTACGCCTCAGGAGCCCCGTAAAGCGGGCAAAAGCCAAAGGAGATTGTCCGATACGCCGCCTTCAGACGAAGCCCCCAGCAAGGTGGTGATCTTGGCCGACGACTCCCTGGCTCCTGCCGTAATCTCGTCCAATACCAGCTCGGACGAGTATGTCGACAGCCGCGAAGATGGTGCAACGGACGGTGACGGAAGTTCGGTGGCTACTGCTGAACGGGTGAGTGGTAAACGTAAGACACACACACACTTGGCTCACTCTGTGCCCCCACGTTCCCCGTCCCCCCCTACCCCCTCCCAGGCCGGGCCAGGTGTACCAGCGGAAACGCTGGATTCAACGACGTATGCTGGATTAGCGTCGCCGTTGTCGCCAGAAGGCGCACCTGCCCCGCCCTCTCCCACCCGACCCTCGTCCGACATGTCTGTGCGAACGAACGAAAGCGGTCGCTGGGAGCTGGTTGGGAGGGCTCGAACGTCCACGGGAGTGTTTGACCAGCCCGCGCCCAGCTCGTCCTACGCTGTGGCGTTGACGTCGCCGGCGGCACCATCCAAGGTACGTTCACCACCTCCGCCGAAAGGCGCGGTACCATCTGCGGGTCCCAAGGGCAGCACCAAGGCACCAGCCAGACAGGCGTACCCTCCACTGGTGGCGGAGCGGTTTCCCAACTGGGTGGAGCACTTCGCTGCACTTCACAAGATCCTGGGTCACGCGCCAAATGCGAGGCCTCTCGGACAGGGGGTACGTTTCCTCCCTAGCTCGCCCGAGGAGTTCCGGGTAGTCCAGAGGTACCTAACCGACCTATCGGAAAAGGAACCGGGACTCTCATGGTTCGGTTACACTCCGAAGGACGACCGACCCACGAAAGTGGCGTTGCGAGGACTTCCGAGTGGGACCGCACCGGAAAGGATCACCAACGCCTTAAACGGCCTGGGCTTCCCGGTCCAACTCGTGCGCCCCATTCCACCTCGGAGGGGCAGTCCCGGCTGCGTGTACTTCGTGCAGCTGGAGCGAATGACCAAGGAGGAGTTGGCGCGCCTTTATGGGGTACGTGAACTTCTCTTTATGTCGGGGATAGTCATCGAGGGATGGAAGGGCCGAATCGGCCCCCCGCAGTGCCACCGTTGCCAGATGGTGGGCCATGCCTCTGTGAACTGTCACCGGCCGGCCAGATGTATCCGCTGTGCGGGGTACCACCTGGTCAAAGACTGCCAGCACCCACGGGACGCTTTGCCGGTATGCTCGAACTGCTCGGGCCCTCATGCCGCAAATGATAGGCGCTGCGCCTATCTGAGGAAGATGGCCCGGGTCAGGGGTATGCAATACCCACCGCCAAGACCGCAGGCTACTACCACCAAAGCCGCGGCCGTCCCCTCTGCCCGCTCGCGCGCACCGCTCGCCACCAGGGAGCCTGTCCACCAGAAGGTTGTGGAGGAGTACTCGACCGCCCAGGGAGCGTCGCTTATGGCGCCGGCCAACCCCGCTCAGGAGCGCAAGCGACCCAACAAGGGCCGCAACGCCCGGCGGAAGGCCGCGCGACTGAGGAGGGAGCGGGAGCAACAGGCGTTACAACCTGAAGCCCCCGCTCCAGCCAAAGAAGCCGAGCCACAACATCGGGCACCCCGAAAGGGTAAGAAGACGCCAGCGCCCCAGAAAGCGGTCGAGCCTCAGCCCACCGCAAGCGCCACCACCACCGACGCAGAACATCTGGTGCCCCATCACCCCAAAACCACCACGGCTGGTGTTACGGGGGGTAAGGGCAAAGGTAAGGGCAAGCAGTCGCGGAGGGAGCCGGTAGTCCGTTCCGGTCCAACACCAGCGCATGCCCCTGCTGCTGCAGACGCCCCCACATCCGGGCATCGCCCCCTCCAGGCCTTGGGTATTCATCTGCCCGCTAGTGATCTTGTGGCTGCCATCACAGCCATAGGTGAAGCGATTGCGCGCTACCCAGACCTGGTGGAGGCGATCAAGTTGGTCATCGCCAAGACACTCGGATTCCAATATGGTAGTACAACTTAGACTGCTATATTGGAACCCGGGTGGGCTGTCCAACCTACCCAACCAGCAGGGGCTGAGGCGTCTCGTCCGGGAGCAGGATATACATGTCGTGCTGCTCGGCGAGACGAAACTCCGCCCCGGGAAGGACTACCGGCTGCCTAACTACTTTGTGTACCGCCGTGACGAGGTCGCGCCGTCGGGGCAACCTTATAGGGGCACCGCCGTCGCGGTCCGTCGCGATGTGGTACACGAAGAGTTACCTCTCCCCTCATACACCCAGACGCGCTCCATCGGGGCATCTGTGTGTATGGCGGGCCAGGAACTACGGCTGTTTGCGGCTTACCGCCCCCCTGGTCCCCTCTTTGACCCGAGGGACATCGAAAACATCTTGGACGGGAGTGGAGCGACCCTGGTGGCCGGGGACCTCAATTGCAAGCATCCTGCTTGGGGGTCCCGGACCATAAACCCAGCTGGTCGCAAACTCCATGATGACTCCGAGGATAAGGAGTATGAGGTGATTGGGCCGGAGGCGCCCACCCACATCCCTACCGCGGAGTCCTCCCGTCCCGATGTCCTCGACATAGTGCTCCATAAGGATCTCCCGTGCCCGGTGAGCGTGGAGGTGCTCTATGACCTGGATGGTCAGCACCTCCCACTGCTCATCACGCTTGGCCTGGGGGCCGAGAGTGTATCCTTGCCCCGGTTCAGCCGCCGGACGGACTGGGAGGGATACCAGGCCACCATGGGCAAGTTTAAGTTCAGCAGCCCGCTCTCCACACCGCAAGGTGTGGAAGCCGCCGCCAGTGAGCTCTCAGGATCTATCCAGGAAGCGCTGGCGGCGTCCACCGTGCAAAAGCCGGTGGAGGGCTACAGAGAGAAGCTCCCAGCTCGTCTACAGGCGATGCTGGACCGGAAGCGCAAGCTCCGTAAGGACTGGGCGTGCACTCG
>DWNR01001989.1:0-13892 GCA_018250455.1 Polygonus leo | reverse complement strand
AGAGTGCCGGGAGATTTTTTCCGCCGGCTTTTTTCTTCCGGTCTACCCTAGCCTAACAGGGGCGCTCAAAGCCGATAAATGAATTAATTATTATTATTTTTTCTGACTTTCGTTACTCGTATGTATATACCTTATAATGAATAAAAAGTTTTGAATTTGACTTTGAATTTGCAGTTTTTCTTCTTATCTTTTTCGTCTATTCCCTATCCCTCTAGGTACTGTCCTGTTCTCTTTTCTTCTTAATTAAAGGGATTTGTAACGTAATGGACATTACATTGCACTCAAAAGTACTTTGCCGTTACTTACCTTAGAAAAAAATAAGGCAATGGTCAGGAATGCTTGTTATATTGCGATTTTTACGTTTTTCTACATCGTTAAAGTATATTTTTTTATGATAAGGGATGAATTTCGTAATAGTTGTTTATTTTAGTTATCGATTGTTAGGGTTCTGTACCTGAAGGGCAAAAGCTGGACCATATTACTAAGAATCCTTTTTCCGTCTGTGTTTCACCAGCCTGTATCATCAACCGTGATAGCTACACTGCTGAATTTTTCACAGATGATGTATTTCTGTTGCCGCTATAAAAACAGAATAAAATTTATATTTAAGTGGGGTTCTCATACAACACACGTAATATTTTTGCCGTTTTTATAGATAACTAGCTGTGCCCGCGGCTCCGCCCGCTACCCCTCCTTTTAGGGGTCCAATTTTTGTGGCCTAAAACATGGCCGGGGTCTTCTCGATAGATGAGTCAAGTTTGCATCAAAATCAGTTTAGCCGTTTTTACATGATGCGCGGTCAAATAAACAGACAAACAGATAAACAGACAAACATACCAAGATTCCAAAAACTGTTAAAACGTGTTGAAACGTGTTCTGTTTGTTATCGATTCTAAATATCCCCAGCCAACTATTTTTCGACTATCTTCCATGTACAAACTTTCGACCCTCTTTAGCTTTATTATATGTATAGAAGATGGTACTTCCTGCACGAGTCCGACTCGCACTTGGTCGGATTTTAACTTTCATTTCTAACCATCTATAACGATGTGAGGTTGACACACGAAAAAACGAACCTCTTTTTTTATGATGACTATAATTTTATGTATAGAAACAACGAAGGGGAAGATAGAAGAGTATTTATTGAAATGTAATGTTCCTCTTGCCTACTTCGGCTCGGCCCCATTGATTCCTATCTTAATTTAGTTACAGATGGGATGCTGAATATTTTATCCCAATCGTCCTCCCTAAATCGCGTCGTAACTAGATGCCAGTAGCGAGGGTGCTTGCGGAATACAGCACCTGCTAAATTCATTATTTAGTACAGGATCTATACATTTGGTACAGTGCTGTTGTGATCATTTTGTTTTATTCATTGACAAAAGATTTGTTTCAAGATGGTGGTGGAAGATAAGTTGCAGAACTCATGTAGTTTGACCTGGTAGGTACCGCCGCTACTCTTATAATTCGCCGTGGAGCAATTTATTGTGCTTCAGACTTAGAAATACTAAGTTGCTGGTTATACCTACATACGACACGAATATCTTAGTCCTCAGCATTCAACCTCAGATATGATTAAATGGAACTTAGGTTGGTAACAAATGTTCATGGTCGACAGAGAGGACTTTATGCTCGTTTGCTAACTTTATGCAATAAAAAGAGAACATCTCCATAACAACATAAATACGCATTCGATGTCGCTAACGGATGCTAAATTCTACAATATGCAGCATCTTGCAGCAGATTGCAGCACAACCACTGATACTTTGGACGACAAACAAATAAATAAAAAAAAAACACTATCAGTCTAGTGTATAACTGAACCAAATATTTTTTTTTTTTAATACACGAATAATCTCCGTCAAATTGACTGAACAATTAGTATTAAGAGTGTTAAATAAACATTCTATTTTTTACTAACAACTTATCCACTGTTGAATATCCTACAAGGCAACTCACTCCACAATTACTGCAATCATCGTATATAATTGCTTGTACCACAAAATCTTGTAGGTACAATCACGAATAAAACGTTAGAGCGACAATCCATCGGGCTGGTAACAACAGATAAGGGAAGTGGACACTTGATAGCGGAAACTCTGATTGCATTGTTGCGTCGCTGCGTTGGTTAACAGATTCGATTTACATATGACCTGTGGGTACTATACACAAATATAATCCTTAGTTTATTACACGCTTGTGGACTTCCTATATTAATTGAAAATCCCCTCCTTTTTTTTCTCTATTTCGTCTCATAAGTGACAACATAAAACATTTAAAAATAAATTCCACCTTCAGTTTAGCTATAAGCGGTAAAAGGTTAAGTTTGAAGTGAGCCTGTAACTACCACAAAATCTTTTTGGTACAATCACAAAGAAAACATTACAGCGACACATCATCGGGCTGGTAACAACTGATAAGGGAAGTGGACACACAGAAACTCTCTGATTACTCTGATTAAAATGTACGTAAAGATTATAAGATGTACATATATTGTACGTACGGCTAAATTATAGTTAAGTAAGGGATCGCAAGAAAAAGAACAAAAAAAACATAACGATTGTGAAGATAATCAAAAATACTATTATTTTGTCCCTTTCAAGTCAGTTTTTTTTATTGTGTAAAAGTAGCAAACGAGCATGCAGTCCACCTGATGGTAAGTGGTCACTGCAGCCCATGGACATTAGTAGTCATCCCCTAGTAAGATTTGTCCAAGGTTGACCACAAATGCGTTACTACCCTTGAGAACTAAGATGTTCGCCTCGAACAAAGGTTACCAACATGACCCTCTTACTAAAACAACTATTTGTTGCTGTTTTTTTCTAAATCTACAATAAATGGCGATAGTAATCTAGCTAGCTAACGTATAATTTATTTTTCCAAAGTATCAATAAATGATAGTTGTAAGTACACTAAAAAGTGTTTAACTAATTACGTCTTTTATGTTTTACGTTTACCTCAATACATTCATAGGTTCACATTATATTATTTTAGACTGAATATTTGTTTTTTTGGTTTAGATAGGCGTGGTTGCCGGCTATATTTACGAACGAGGCGAACATCTTATAGTCTTTAGGGGTAGCAACGCATCTACTTGCAAAATATTACTAATGTCCAGGGGCGGTAGTGACTACTTACTATCAAGTGGACTGCATGCTCGTTTGCTACTTTTATTCGATAAAAAGAGGATTTACTTCATTGTCCATCACGCTGATGATCTAATGAAAGGTTAATGAATCGGTCCACCTGCTTGTTTTTCCGCAAAGGCTACGGCTAATAAACGTTAGCATTTTCACGCAACACAGAAACATAGGTATATTATCCACGAAGTAGGTGTGACGTTACGTCAACTTTCCCCAATTTATGTAATTTCCATGCATTACGAAGTTAACGTTTGGCGTTAATGCCAGCGAAAATGATATTTGCTGAAGGCGACTGGTATTGATATTGGTACTGGTATTGATAGATATTGGTTTTAGAAAATCTATCAAGCGACTAGATATCCTTATTCAAACGTGTTGGATATTTTCATCATTATTTGAGCACTTTGATGTTTAATTTCGGTACGAAGTTATATGTTACAGAGCAAACGAGTATCAACATAAGTAATAAATTTAATGAAATAACGATAACAAAGGAAAATACAAATCGCTAGTATGAATGTACAACGAATATAATGTCGTGTAATTCGTAGACGTAGATAAATAGCAAAACTAATGGATACCTAATACCTACATTATTAGAATTCTGGTACCTATTCAGACATTTTGGGTAAACGAACTCAAATAATGATAAAAGTTAACACGTTCTTTTGAGTTAAAATTACCTCGTGTATTCAGTAAATGTAAAGTAGATAAACATTTAATTATACTATACATATTAATTTTGGTACAATCTTACCAATAAAATTAATTTAATCGCGTGGAGCAACGGTTATATTACCGGCTTGACGCGCATAGGTACCCTTCCTGGGTTCGATTTCCAGATAGGCAGAAACTCAGAAAATCTAATTTGGGTTTATTTTATAGGTTTATGCTTCTTGTGTGTGCTCGTAACAACCACAACATCTTACTGTGAGGCTGTAAGTGTCATACACACTCTCACAGACATCTTCACGTCAAATCCTTAACAGAGTAGGAAGAGAGTATCGAGTGCCAAACGGCACGGTTCTGGCATACTTGCCTAGCTTCTTCCACTTTCATAACTCTACTCATTTTGTATGAGGACTTCTGAGGACCTCTTGACACCTCCTACCTTGTAAGTGTCATCTATTATTGAAAGTGTTATCTAATATTACAATAATTTTAAAATCGAGAGAGTGCGAGTGAGTGCGAGAGATGTGACCAATATCAAAATTATAGGACAACTTGTAGACTAATCTCTTTAAAAAATCTCGACATTAGCGCCATTTGTTAGGCCAAAACCTTGTTCTCAAGTTGGGGCAAGTTACACATCAAAGGGGCAAAATTCTATTAATATAGTTTCGGATATACTCGAATTAACCTCGTCACAGAGAGAGATATTTATGTGTTAAGATTATTTTTCCTATTTTTTAAACTGATTTTACCTAATATTAACAGTAAATATCCCAAAATAAATACCTAACTGGAAAAGCCTAAACAAATAATTGATTGCTGGAAATTTCAATGAAATTTCTAATTTCTGAGCTAATGTTGGATTTTTACTTGCTTTGTACCGCAAATATATTTGAAGTTTAGAGACCGCAGTAGTAACTTTGTTTTACATAACGTCTCTATGAAATACAAGCTTAATTTTGCTACCGATAGATTGATCTATGATCTTCCCACGCATGGAGTTTGATATTTATAACTGGCTCATTTTATTTTTGTCGCGGGGAATATTATAAATATACTGGATATTTATATTGGGGGTTATATTAGATTCAAATACAGCACAAACTTCAACTATAAGTGCCTTAGGGTCGTATTGTTAATGTGGACTGATGATTGAGATAGATCTTGAGTTGCGTCTTTCAGTCAATTATCTTGTATTTAAACCACACTCAAGATGGATGGCAATCTTGAGTTCACTTTATTAATACGGCCCTTTAATGTTTTAGAACATCCTATTCCATTTCCTTCGCTACTCCTATTTAAGTCTTAGTTTTTCACTGTTATTTTAATTGTGTTGAAGAAGAACTTACTTTAATCTATCTTGAGTTCTTATTCTTCTGTAGTGCATATTCAAAGTCCAAGGTTAAAGAATTATGAAAACAGATGGGACCACGTCGCTAAACATTATCATCGAAATCGGTCCACAATTGGCAGAAAAATCAGTGAACATACATAAAAAATACATGGAAACAAACGAACAAATGAAGAACTCTGAAGTAAGTTAAAATCAATTATTCTTCCTCTTTAAGCTATAAATGTCCTTCAATTGTAAATGTTTTTATTTTTATTTATCGATTCCAGAAGCAATCGAAATACACATTTAATTTAAATAATAACATGTATATAAAACAGAAAATTCTACATTGTTACCTATATTGTGTGATAGTAAAGCGCGGTAAAAGATAACGTTATCAAAAACAGATAATTATGACATGGGCTATGTTAACTTATCTTTTATCTATCAGTCAGTCGGAATAAACAGATAAATGGCGCAGTGGCCGCTGGTCCCAACTGGCGAGTGCAATGCAATATCAGATATTAATCGGGACTTTACAAATTATTGTAATGTAAAAATACAAAAAAAATGTTACACACACACACACATCTTCACGCCAAATCCCTAACAGGGTAGGCAGAGAGTATCGAGTGCCAAATGGCACGGTTCTGACATACTGTTAAAAAAATGTTAATATAATAAACTTAAATATCTGTCTGTGCGTTACGCTTAAACGGCTAAACTGTCGCAGATCGGAGGTCGAATTCTTTCAAAAATCGGGTTATTCCGCTCTGATCCCCAAAATTGATCCACTAATTATTATTGTTATTATTTTTTTCCGGTCTGATCCACTGTAAATTGTATCATTCCGGTCTGATCCCCTTCCGTTTTTTAATGGATAAGTACCAAAAATCGGGTTGACCCATAAGACAGCGTAATATAAGGCGATTATTTGTTATTTTTACAATGTCTGCTACCCAATCACGTACAAATATCTTAATGTATTTTAACTTATCTTTTATCTATTATCGTATAAAGGTAGCAAACGAAAATGCAGTCCACCTTATGGTATATGGTCACTGCCGCCGATGGACATTAGTAACCATCCCCAAGTACGATTAAATCATACCTAAGTTTGATCACAGATGCGTTGCTACCCCTGAGGACTAAAATGTTTGCGTCGTGTATAAGTATGACCGGCAACAAGGTCTCCCCAAACCGAAGCACAAAAATTGCTTCACGGAGGATTATGAGCGTTGAGGTGCTACCTCCCCGGTCGAACTAAACAAGCTCTACCACCTGGTTAAAGTTAAAATTAAAGTTTAAGTAGCAGCTGGTTAAGTGCCACTTATAAATTATCCAAAACCAAGACGATTCCAACGAGAATTTATTAGAAATACCTTATGTACTGGATTTATTTTAAATGCTTTTAACCAATCTCACCACTTATCTAGATCTATATCTAGGCATATTATCGCACATTTTCTAAAAAACACACAACGCATCGTTTACAAACGCTTTGACTTACAAAAATATCTTTGTGTCACTAAGCTAATGTGCCTACGAACGTGACACACTCAAGTTTTGTTTTTCTTTTCTTATTCTATTTCCATATCTTTATCTCATATCTACTTTGAGTACTGGCTTTGTGGTGCCAAGGTCAAGGTAAATGTTTTTCAGATTTTTGTAGTATTTTAGTAAAATTCTTGAGAAAATTTTATATACTTATACACTTAAAGAATGTAAAGTCAACAATGATAATTACAATAAAAATAATGTGTATATCGTAAAAGAGTATACTATTAAAATTATAATCTAAGGAAATACCTAGTAATGACATAGTTTTTAGGATATAAGTATAATATTGTTATGTTATGTGTTACATATAATATATATTCACGGAAATTTAACCGGTCTTGATTATTAAACTTCTTACCATAATTTCAAATGTTTTATAAGAATAAATTAGATACAACTAAACTGTGTATGAGATTTTATGACTATGCTATTAGACTTATCAGAAGCCTAGCACCGTACCTACGAATATCCTTGATATTTATTTGGTAAAAAGCTTTATAAACCATACTTTATTTATACTTTGAAATATTTTAAATTATGATATTACGTCCATATAATACTACGATATATTACGAGTGATTCTAATACAATTGCCTACATACGCCCTTATAGGCGGAAACATAAGCTTGCGACAAAACGAAACTTCTCCCTAATAACGCGGTTTAGGTGCAGTGTCGAGCTTTACCACCAAACCAACAAAACCATGTAAACTCTCATATAGTTTACCTAGTATTAAAGTAAACTTGAACATGAATAATAGGTGCAAAATTGTAGATAAATTAAAAAATTATAATGATAAATTACACGTATACGGCGATGCCGACTCCTGAATGTTTAATCCAGGTACAGGTTACAAATTGTGGTAATGGGCTTTTAAATGGCTCGCGCAATCGAACTTAGACATAATATTACGGTTATATGCCGCACAGTACGGTTGGCCATCCGAATCGTAGGTGTAACTATGTGAGGGCTTCGGTTGAACTTTCCATTTGCCTCTTCGCATCAAGGTCTTAAAATATACATACCTAGAATATAAGAATATTAAATTCTAGTTCTTATAGATATTGTTTTTCCCCTCAATACTTATTGATGGTATGATGGTATGGTATGATGATTGATAATAATGGTTGCATAATTTTGTTTATAATAAATTTTATTGTTAATGGTTAACGGTTAAAAATACTGCTCGACGCACCGCAGAAAATAAAAATACCATTTAAATACCGCCAACGTCTCCAAATTTGTTGTCATTTGTAATTTAACATAATTAGTTGGATTACATAAAGGACATAAATCAGTTCGTTTTATTTCATGGCAAATATATTAAGAATTGTATTTATATATGTAGAGTTTAGTTGTCGTCTACAGCTGGCAGCAGCATTTTGAAATTATATTTATTACTTACCCTACAGTGCCATTGTCGAGGTTCTGTAGATGCTTGTTGAGCGTTTCTTGGATGTTTTGTTGAGAGTACAACCCAATGGGTGAGTTGAACTGCTTGTGTACTATCTTCGGGCCAGTGGCCATCTTGGAGTCGTTCGTTCAGCGCTGGAACCAAGTTGAAAAAACATTTCAGGATAAAATATTAAGAGGATATACATACGACGAGCTTAAACTCTAACAGCATTTATAAATAATGAGTTATTCCATGTTATCTGTTTTATTCTTATTTTTCATGTATCTTTTATATTTTTAATACAAGTTTTATCTTGAAGACTCACACATAAATGTATTTTCTTTTTAAATCTTCCCTCATGTTCGTTTCAATCTCTGTGATTTGGACTTTATGTGACGACGATAATATAATAGAGATAAAATAGAACGACTTGACGTGATACATCTTGAACATTCTATATGCAAAGCAAATGGTTACTCTTTAATAGCGTTGTAAAATTTATGACTTGCTAACTTTAAAATTTTGCGCTTGTCTTTGATTCTCAAAGTGATCCTCGAATCACATACTTATAGTATGTATAGTATGTAATAATGATGTTGATGTGATACAAATATTAATATTTTCATATTAATTAAGGAAATAACACTGTTTACTTTTAGATGCCCGAAAAATTGGATTGTCAATTTTTATCTTCCTCATGAGGTAATTTTATTACTCTCTCGTAAGATTCGTGCCCGGGGTTAGAGGCGAGACGGCGTCTTATTGCGTTTTTATTAGCCCTGGCACCAACGACGACGGCTATAATATTTTTTCCGAATAATGTGCGAGAGACAGGTAGCTTTGTGCAAATAAGTTTTCAATATTAGCATCGACGGGGCCGGAGCGGAAAATGATAACATTATTGAAGGGGAGCTACTTCAACGAGACTCGACTTAATTTATGAGGATATTAAAAAAATATTTACAGATTTCAAGGTTATTTTTGTGTTAATATATTTTTTTCAAGTACTTCTGCATTTAGACATAAATGTATCCCAATTTATTTAGACATAAATTGTAGCTTCGGTAGTATAAACAAACGGTGTGTCCGGAGTGCGAACAATTTAGCCACAGGTTTATTTGTGTATGTCTGGGGGAGTTATTGCGAAATAGTCACGGAAGAAATTTGAGCGCGATGCACTGTAGACGAAAATTCTGCTAAATTAGCAGATCGTAGACAAGATTAGCTATATATTTTGAGGTGTATATTTTACATAACTATTAATATAAGTAGCATGCAGTCCACCTGACGATAAGTAGGCAATACTGTTCATGAAATCCTTCATCATTAATATGACTAAACGACTAATATTTAAAGATCATTCTTTGTTCATTCATTCTTTCTTTGGACCTATTTAGTTGACTACACCAAAGTGTTTGCAACGTACCCCTGAGAAATAAGTTTAAACACTTCGCACAAGCTTCAAATCTTCAGTGTCTATTGTAATACCAAAACACAGTGGAACTTAACACTGTTGATACAAGGCCGAAGTGATTGTATCAGAGGTAAACCATGTTTTCTATTACTTTTCAGTTTTGCGTTGTAAATTCTTATGTATAAAGAACGTTATTTCGAACCTTTATTACAGCAAGGTTCTAGTAACGAGCACAAAAAATAAAAAAATATTTTAAATATTTCTGTGAAAATTTTGTTTTCTGCTTCTTTGATCGCGTTATTTATGCATTACAGACAATATTTCCACGAGTAGCAAAGCGCGTGGGAGTGCCTAAAAAAAGTACGTATAGCTAGTCCGAAAGATGCGGTATTTAAAGAAGACGACGAGAGATGATCTACGTGTTTCCCGAACGTTACAAAATTATTACGAAAGAATTTTGCACGAAAAGTTGTCAAAATTATTTAAATAACTTCTTTTAAGTTTAGAAAATTAACCAGTTAGAATTAAGCATCTATTGATTTGTTTTTAGAACACTAAACTTGTGTAACTTATGGTTTTAAAACCTGAAAATAAACTAAAAACAATGTTACAGGGGCCTATTCTGTATATTTACGATAAACTGTTTATTATTATTTATTATTGAATATTATATAATAACAATAATCAACAAATTTACTACATGAAAATTGTTTTCGAGAAATCGGACGGTATAAATAAAAGCAATGTCTGGAAGAGCGTTAAGGTCATACAGCTGTTTGTTGAGAGACAAGGCTAACAATACCGTCATCAAGGTCGAAAATAATCTTCGAACAATCCAGACTATGCTGTTTACACATCCAATCCTATATTTAAAGTGCATATGTCGAACATGTTGCACGACACTTATGCAGCTGCGTTATCATGTTCCTAAATGTTCTCAGTTAGGTGATTAGTGATGGCATGGCTAATGATTTGCATGCATGATTCCAGGCGCTGACGTAGCGCATTCTGCGCCCGCGAAAGTGAGACGTGCTATTTGTGTAGCGTGAAGTCATGGCGAATTATTTTTGTAACTAAATACTTCGGTTGAAATTAGTCATGGATGTCGAGGTCGCCAGGTGACAAGCAAATAAAAATACGAATACGTCGAAAGCGTTTATTAGTGCTAATGTTACGTGAAGCGGCTTATAGTGAGTTTATACCTTGTGCGGCGTCAGGTTCGTGCGAGCGGCGTCGTGGCCGGCCTCTAACTGAAACCGCGGTAGGCGGCGCCCACGCTCCCAGAGCTTACGGCCTTACCTGCAATGTTTCAGCGATCCAAATCGTTATTGATTCAACTTATAAGAAGATGCACTTGATGTCATCTCATTGTTTGTTCACACGGTATTTTTACTGTCACTTTATTAGGGTTAGTCAATAGATTTTAAAAGCTTTAGAACTGAAATACATTTGAATAATTCCGTTGAGTACATTACGTTACATTGTGTTTTTAAATGAGAACAGATGATATTAAAATAATTACATATTGTTATATTCAGTATCATTTCACATAATCAAATTTACTCAAGTATATATTTTCCATTTGAATAATCCATCTAAGAATATATGTAAAGCTTATCTACGAATCCCACGAAATTAACGTCTCTATAACATTGACGTGAAGGTAGGTTGCGTTGTTTATAAATACTAGGTAATAATGACCTCACCTTAGAACAACAAAGCTCGGAGCGTAGTCCTTGAACTTGACGTACACTAATGACTGTGATGAAGTGACAGACAAACTACCTCCTATCCACGACTTCTCGCCCGCGAATGAACCGGTGGTTCTATCGAAATAGGCGAGAATTTTATCCAGTGTTCTTCCACTATTTTTACCGCGCAGTATACAAAGTGACAAATAATATACTAGACTTTGCAATGTTTGGGCTATTTACGTGTCCTTCGTACTTTCGTTAGGTTGTTGATCTCGGGCCGTCGGGCCCTGTTTTCGACATAATAACACGAGTATTTACCGTATTTTATTTTTCAAATCTTTACTGTTCCCAATTTGACAGACGCAAATTGCCAATTTCCTTCAAGGTAATTAAATCAAGGATGTATTGATCTCGTCCGCTGTTATTATTGTTCTTCTGTTTTTACAAAAGGTTTTGATAACCTTTAAAACTTTTGAAACTGTGCTCTTTAAAGTTTTACCTTAAAAAAATTATACCAAAGTTATGTAAGTAATTAATAGGTACATGTTCTTTGTCATCCCTGGCTATCGTTTTTAACCCTGAAGCTCTTTAGAAGATGTAGCAGTTTGAATAATATGAAATTCTTGATGTCCAGAAGAAATAAATAATAAAGAAAATTTAGTTGTGTTGTAATTTCTATAGTTCCTCCTTAAATTGTGCGGGTATACGCCGACAATGTTTTATTCTATTTGATAGTTCTTAGTACTTCATTACTTTACATGTTCTTATTATTCTACTGGCTATTTCAGAACGTAAAACTATTTTAATGGAAATATTACACACAACAAAATGTTTATATTGTAAAAGCATGGTTCTTAAACGCGTTAGTATGTAGCACAACAATAATACTCAGCTCAGTGGATTAAAACAAAATTGAGATACGGTTTTATTTTTAGTTCACAAGTTCAGAACAGGTGTTGGTGTTCCCGTTGACTGATTCTGGATAGCAGGGCTGCCAGCAACTAATGGAATCTATAGACCAGATCCGAATAAAGTTCTAAATTTTAACTATTTATGTTTGTAATTTTAATAGAACTACCTCTTACGAGTTCATCTATCCTGTTTATAAACATAGTCAAATCTAAAAAATATTTAAACCTTGTAAAAATATTTTATGTTTGTCCTTTTGCATACTAATATAATAACGGTATCTATTTTAAAGAAACAGTGCAGAGAACGGTACAAAGGAAGAAAGAAATAAATAATAGTTGTTTTAGAAATATAAATTATTAAGACATAAACACCAATTTTAAATTATTTATAATACCTTTATGTTTCAGTGATGATGATGGAGATGTTGATCGAGTTTTAATTAAAACATTACTTTAGATACTTTTATGTTAAACAACTTATATGACGTGACGACGCTTCGTCAGTCGTATCAACGTGTATGAAATATGTGCCAGGTATTTTTACTATTAAATTAGTGCTATGCAATAAGTTTTTCTATTTTCCTTAGGACGCAGCCTGAAAATATTTTTTTATTTAGCAGCTAAAGCAGTTTGGGTCAGCCCTAACCATAACATCTGTTTCAGGGTTGCTATGATGATGCATAATGCCGTATGCAACATACGTTTAATTCTGTTGTGCTATGAATCACGATGACATCACACATTGCATTCTAATTATTTCACTAATACTCTGTAGTTATCTAATCTAATTGTGTTTTGCTTAAAATAAGTGTAATGATATAATGACTATACGGAAAACTTGCTTGGTGAGCAGCTTCAGATACGACTTACACTATCTACAATTAATATCTAAACGTTGTCGAGAAAAAAATCATTACATTATTAACAAACCATCTGTCTTGTGGGAATGGGTTTTCTTTCAAAGTGAACATGGCGTAGCCGCGTGGCGGAAAACCGCCGCCATTTACAAACAGAGTTTTACGCCTTTTCTTAAAAATAGAAAATATTTATACCTTCTCGATATACAGGAACTTAAAACAAGCTAATTAGCTCAACATAAATATATGAATGAATACACGTACCGCACATCACTTGAAAACAAATTCTTTGCTCCACAAACATTCGGTCTGACGCAATTTGGTTTTATTTTTGTTTCCAAGAAAAGTAAATAATCCTATTTATAGTTAGAAGAAGTCGGTTGATGTATTTGTACCTAAGATTATCGAAGCATTCAATGTCTTGATTTGCACTACACATTCGTACATAATTTAATAAAAAGATGCACAGGTCGCTCCTCGGTGATGACCTGATTCAGACAACGGGAAATTTCTGGATTCAGCGGGCATAGGAACAGTTGGAGTGGCACCGCTTAGAGAAGGCGTATCACTAGGACCTCAAAATGCTGGTGGACTGACATTATTTAACGATTAATTATATCAATAACATTCTGCACTGCATGCACTATATTCTGGACTGTATAAGTATACTCGTAGTTACATATTTGTGTATGGTCCTTAATCACTCCCTTAACGGAATGAATTTAAAATTCACCCCTATACTATAAACTTTTGTGTAAAACTGCACCCCTGTCAGCTTTAGCTCAGCTTGATGTTCGTAGGTCAATCACTCTTTAGTTGTATACATATAGGTATATATGTAGTATCGGTAGGATGTTGGATTGATACTTGTAGGATATAGGATGTAATATATCTTTTATTAGAAATCACAGG
>DWNR01001988.1:0-13895 GCA_018250455.1 Polygonus leo | reverse complement strand
CAATAAATTGCTTCACGGAGGATTATGAGGGTGGCGGTGGTACCTCCCCGTTCGAACTACATGAGTTCTACCATCTGGCAAATCCTAATTGATCATTCACAATTTTTGATTTCAACGCGTAATTTTACTCTGTATTTAAGTAACATTTAATAAATGACTAACAATGAAACTTAAGGTTTTAACAATAAAGATATCAACCTAACTGGAACACTCACTAGGCTAGGTAGGCTTACAAAACGTACGTTTTCGTCTGAACGCGTGGGCGTTGTATCATACAACATACAACTTGTATGCGACCACAGATAACATAAATGAAAATGGGAAAAGTAATTAGTTTTATTGCCTCAGTATTTTATTCCATTCCCCGTATCCAACGTTTCATCTAGATCCACACAATTCTGTGGTCAGAACATAGTTGGTACACTACACCCAACATCACAAAGCAAAACTAAACGAACATCCATTTTGTTTTCCAACTTTATTTGTTGCAATTGCAACCGGACTGTGGCCGTCCCGCGGAACGGGCTAACTTATGTGAACAGTCCACAACTTTATTTAGGTGTTTTATAAATCGCCAAATAGCTATCCGGATTCCGGATCCGCTTTGTGAACATAAAAATGTACAACCTTCATAAAACGTATGTTCTATCTGCGAAACAAAAAAATAGCGGCACCTATAGTTTTAAAACAAAAATGAAGGCCGAAAAAATGCAATACAGATGACGATTCTAATAACCATTAAATATTTAGCTTCTATCTACAACTACTAACAAATTTCAAATAAATGTCCTGAAATTAGATAATCACCAATATCAAATATTATAGGAAGAGAAGGTACACCGGAGATCATTGTACTTTTCGCGACGTGGTAAAACAAATGCAATAGAGGTTAAATAAGTGGTTTAGTAAAATACTTGATAATCAGCATAAGTGGCAAAACATACTGAATAATAATGCAAATAAACCACGGCTGCAAATTAACTGAACATTCCACAATTTCATCAGCAATTAAATCCATTCAGATTGCAGACGCGCTGACAGGAGATAATGAATATAAATAAAACTAAATAAATTAACTTGTTACAGTCGATATAATTTATTCCGTCATGGAGAATGCATCGTCAAAGCAAATAAAAATCTGATCATTAACACCTTGGAGATTTTAGCTCAAAGTTAATCAATACGTTATAATAAAATAGAGTAATTAATTAAATCACAATAATATTTATAATTGTCGTACTTGTGACAAATGCTGGAAAACATTTCAAACTTAAAAAATAGAGCAAAAAGTTCAAATATATCTTTTATTCATTAATTTTATTTTAATATTTTATTCATTTAATTACCAGTTACTACTACTACAGCTTCCTAGTAAGTGTGAGCGACGGACACACTGCTGCAAATGAAATTCTAAAATTTGTTCACAAACGATAACAAAAAGGTGGTAGAAGTTAGTGGTGAGTACTTATCTGATCTAACAATAAGAGTCCTATCATCCATCATTAAAAACTGTACGAAAATTATCGAATCTTATCACGCAACAAAACTACGCTTCCGCTTTGTTCGGCTCCAATGAACCAACAAACGGCACGAAAGGAGCCATTAAAAACAATGGTGCCGAAATCGGCGTCACGTTCGTACATTCTCTCAATTCACCATTAATTTGACTGGAATTAAAGCGCTGTTTTTTTCATCAACACGCTCGACTTGCGTCCTCTCGGGCGAGGTCGCACAGTTTCCTTGATGACGATCATTTGTCATCTCATTAGCTTCCTACTCACGCTTAAAGTGTTTGCGTTGATTTGTGAATTGAAATTTATTAATCGTATCTAGAGACGAACACCGATATAAAAGTATGCAAACAAAAGGCGACCTTTTCGATCCACGAGGTGACAACGCGCTAGGATTGCTTGGATGGACTGCACGCCTGTTTTACATTACTATGCTATGTAAAAATATATAGCGTAATATTTTGTTTAATATTATACTGAACAACTGAACTGACATAATACTGAAACATTATAGAAGATATATTGGACATCAACATGATCAAACAGTGTAAGAGTCTTAATTTTATTAACACATGAAGGATGAGGTTGGATGAAAGGATGTTAGAAGATATTGTGGCTCTAGAAATAAAGATAATTATAGCACTCAGCGAGGTGAGAAATATTACACGATCGTGCGAGCGAGATAAGAAATTATGTAATTTTGGATAAGCTGCGAACACCCACGCTGTCAGTAAATTATACCTTTTAGAACAAGATCATAGTAGACCTTCTTTGAATGAACTTCAAATGGTAATTACCAAGCAAAATAGAAATAACTTCAGAATCAAGACCAATTAGGTTACGCTTAAGACTCTATCGCAAAGGGAGGCAACAAAGTGAAATTTTAACGACAATATAATCAAAGGAGCGAGACCATTCAATCTTTTTAATTAATGGACTGGGGAAAAAGATTTTATTCCGACTTTTACTTCAGTAATTAATGACTCTCCTATAAAAATAACAAATAAAAACATTGTGATTTATGAACCTTTACAAAAAATTAACTTGTTACTCGACATTTTGCAAAGTACAAATAGAAATGTGTAACGACTCGGTTTTAGATATCGAAGAAATTCATCTGCATTAAGTCAAAAAATATAAAGGTTTAATATTAATAATCTTAGTATAACTGAGTTTAAAATAATCTTTAACATGATGTGCGTTAAAAAATCTTTTGATAAAAGAATTAAAAAAACACAGAGAATAATTATGTATACCTATTTTAAGAACCAGTTAAAGTACTATCTATCTCATGCAGTATAGTAAAATTTACAAATGATGTTGATAAAAAACAGAATATATTAAATAATATAAAAAGCTCTCAACATAAATTCAGATATAATAATTATCAAATACAACAAAGCATTCACAGTTGTATCATCGGTATTCACAGAACAGGCGGTTACAGGCGCAAGAATTTCACAACGCTAAGGTGCAGATAAGCCGAGTCAAGTCGGCTTGGCCGGTTATCTCCGACAACGGTCCTATTGTGGCAAGTCCATTGCCACTCGTCCGGCCGTCCATCTCATTGTCAAATTGACGACGTCACAGCTGTAATGTGTTATCCTACCAATCCCAGTACAATTCAATCCGTGATTCGCTATTGTCGTCGATCTTTTGCGCTTTACTGAAGTCGTTCTTATATAAAGTAAATCTTTAAGTAAAGATGAAAAGAGTAAATCTAATATAATAACGATTTATATACCTGTTATTTAGCAAGACCACTAAAGTAAGATTCAATTTGAAAAGAAATCAATCATTGCGATAGACGTAAAGAAAACGGTAAACAGGTTAAGTCGGAAAGATATAGCCGGAATAGTTATTGAAATTTTCCTCCGAAATTGCTACGAGGTTCTTTACAAGTCCCATCCTTCACTAGCCACTCATCCCTATTTTTTATACGCGCGATTCAGCACAAAAGGGTAAAAAAGAGCTTGAAGAGCGGAGTACCCACCCATGTCCTAAAAAGCCCATTGACGTGAGCATGAATAACAAGTTTGCCTTTAGATAAATCGGTTCCTGTATTTACAGTCTTGGTGATACTGCCGTAACTTATTAACAAGCGAAGAACGAAAGATTGATTTAAGCCGGACTGTAAATCTTTTTTAATTGGATATTCATCCATCATTCTCAATACAATTGTAATTTATACTCTCGGGTTATTGTTTTTCAGGACATTATTTCTTTAAAATACTATAAACTTTTTTTATTAAAGTGTCCGAACGCAACAATCTGATTTCTATTATTAATAATCTCTATACACATTTCCTATTTGTGTGGACCCACGTTATTGAATTCTACGCTGGTGTCGCTCATCGTTTATCGGCCTCGGTGTAAGAAGGCCTTCACGGTCACCAAGTCACGAGACAAGAAAATAACAATTTGGGCGGGATGGTTACGTTTCATGCGAAAATTGACGGTGGGGGAACATTGGTGGACGGATGTGATGGTCAACTCGCTAAATATGAATTTATGCGTCCGGTCGACGCGTGTTCTTCTGAATGTCGTGTTGTTGTTGATGGTTAGTTTATCAAGGAAGTGGTTAGATATATTTTTGAAGACTTTATATCATATAATGATATACTTCCAGACCAAGATGTTGTTACGTAAGACCTTGTTACGTAAAGGTCACTTTTTAAGGATCTAGGAAAAGACGAAATATACATATGAAACAAAATACCGCACCGTAGAACAAATACAGTAGTACATAAGTTTCAGTGGTTCAAAACTTTGAATATAACCTTTCGTCTGTTACCTGCTCAAATATAGTTTCCACTCAACGTATAAAAGCCACCGAATCGATTTCCAGTCGGTTCGGCAATGGAAAAACCAACTCAGATAATTATCCAAGTGGAAACGAGACTGGTACGGAAAAAGACGGATCAGCACGATGTTGATTTGCGCTCAGACGGTTCCGTACCTTATCACATAACGTCATCTTAGAAGTGTAACGGGTTCCAACATAATATATTTTATTTCAATTAAAATTAATGTTTTGTAACTTCAATTACATCAGTTAATATTTGTTTCTTATCACTGACTACATTCTTCCCACCACTTCAGTATTGGTAAATCCTTATAAAACATCATATTTCACGACCGATCAAACTCAAACAGATTTTGAAATTTGGTTGTTTCGTGGTTCCAAGATTCATTTTATCATTCCAGTGAGGAACCCTAAACAACAACTGGAGGTCGTAACTGCGCCGCTCTTCGTTTTAAAACCGCATTCGTTCGACGTTGTGGTGGAGAAAAATTACGTGAATTCAACCTTGTTTCAGCTGCAGTCTGAACTGTTTCGGTTTTTTATTATTATTGCTTTCACAAAACAGAGTTTTCGAAATCCAACAAAAGAAATACAAGTCAATATAAAGTAAGGACATGAAACCGTATTTTTTTATCCATACGAATAGATATCAATATGTCACATGCATATGTACGATACTATGATCCTAGTTAGATTCGACGGCAGAAATAAATGTAAATGATGGAATTAGCTAAGTAATTATATTTCTACGTTTATTTATGTTCTTGTCGTACGTGTATTACATCCAATAAAACATTTATAAGAATTATTTCAACAACACGAACAAAGAAAAGATTCAGAATAGCGCACGTTTATGCGGCGTATTAAAATATATATGTAAGAATCTTATCCTAACTAAACATTTGAGTATTAAAAGCGATACGTTTCACAAAGTCTAATGAACAATTCAAAACAATCCTTATGAAAACGACTTGGCCATAAAAACTGCGTGTGTGCGCACGATAGAGACTCTTTAGTATGAAGTGGTATTAGATCGTTCAATTAATTTCGTGACATCACCGCTAAGTAATGGGCCGACTACCTTTATATTACAATGAGATTACAAACGAATGACTCTTAATAACAACATAACTAAGATTGTGACGTTTTGACACTACATTAAAATATTGTTTCCATTTTTTTCAAGAATTGACTAAGTGAACTGCGAGCTACAAGTGCTTTAATCAGAACCCATAAATAAATCTTAATCTATTTATGTACAATAAAAGTGTATATGAAAAAGTAAATCAAAAACTAATCCAAAGAGATAAGAAGAAATCCTACAGATACGTAGATTACGTGGAAGCAGATGTTAGCTTTACTTATTTCAGTTCCAAAGTAAGACGTGGATAAGAAGATAAAACTTGGATTTATTCACCGTGCACGAGAGAAAAACTTCGAAGAAATCCAGACAAACTTGTTCCCTGTAGAACAGTTAAACTCCTACATTTAGAAAAATTACTTCTAACGCTTGAGCTCGTAAAAATGTTTACCGTCCTACGTTGAGCAATAACACTGTACAGTGTACGTATTGCATCTTTCATCATATCTGGAGCCATTTGATATAAACTTAAATGTAAGAAATGAAACAATATTTTCAGACGCGAGGATATCATTTATGCTTTAAATCCATCTGGTACGGCAGAATATAAATATTTCTATGTAAATAATAAAACTTAAACAATGAGAATAGAATTCAAGCACGATAGTACCTAAATCAATCCTAATCTACCATGTAATGATATTGCTTGGTAGATTAGGATTGTAAGTAATAAAATAGCGTAAATTTTGTAGGTAAGCACTTTTTACCTAATTATCATTCTTAAAACACACGCAAAACCCTGCAACACTAATCCAATTTCAATCAACTAGCCCGAAAGCTCGTTATATTCTCCCCTTGCGTTAGTAGCGTCGGTACAACATATTATTGCGAACGTAGCCCGAGCTGTAAATAAAGGTACTACTGGTAAAACGGAGCTCCGGGGAGTGAATGGGAGGGAGCCCATACATCCAGAGTTTACGGCTCGGGCGGTGATGGTTTACGGCTCGACGGAAACGACCAACCGAAGCCACTTTCGTCGAAATTATCGCATTCCTCTATTTTTAAAACCATTCAGTTGCAATAAGTATTTAGGAGAATAGCAGAGAGAGGTTATATAGAGTACCATCCATTTTCATTGATAATAAAGTTGGTTCCATAGTTCTTCGTAAAATCGTTAGCATAAGGCAGACAAGGACAGTATCATAAAGATTTTACTGGCTCAACTCCAATTATTATTTTATGCTTTCTAAAATATTGTGTTCCCAGTATAACACTTTAATCTGGAATAGTAAATTAAGTTACATAGTTGATACTTTACACTAGATGAATAGACATAAAAAATCAACCTCTAATGAAAGTACGACCATTATTCCTGACCCAAGAACTCATAATTCTTAGGACAGATATTCCGCTGGACTTTATAAAAAGTCTAGAGTCGGTAAATTAAGATATTTTAGCAACTGCCTACTACTAAAATCTGTAGATCGAAATACAGTCATAAGCGGGTAATTTGTTTATCTGACCCGGGGGGGCCAGTATCTAAATTAGTCTAGTCTTTCATACACTTAGAATACACCCTCTATTGTACAATTAATGTAATTTAGTTAATAAAATAATACAATTAATGTAAACTGAGCTCTTTAATAGCTACAAATATGAAACCACCATTTAGAAATTTCCCCTAAAGTTAAAACCACACCGCGATCTTTACTAATAGCATTCAATTCAAACACACAATATAGTACATGTATAGATTATGAAAATGCCCGACGATGAAATATCAGATGTTGCTACCATTAATCTCTTGCATACACAGATACCATGTACCTATACAACAGTTGTCGGAAGTTAATTCCACTTGATCCTGTGCACGTGTTCACTAACATGACACTTTGACGTATTCAGATGATAATTAGGGCGCATGAAAGCCACGAGATAGAGTTTGCGGTGAAATCAACACAAGCTGTAATATACGATAGAATGAAGAACGTGTTTCTAATAGCATACTTCTGTACCTACAGTAATATAATAAATACCCCACAATAATATCTACTACAACAATGAGACTACATAGTCAGCAAAACATGAAAAATAATACCTATTTCTGACAAAACAAAAACTATGAAAGCCTAATCTCCTTGAAAGGACACTAAAAAGATTTCAATCTCATCAAGTAATTTTAATTCCTGTGACTTTTAAGAGCGTTATTATTCAAATAAAGATCAACGGGTCATATGAATATCAAGCGGCATTGTGGATGGTTCACAAGACGTGTCGGCTTTCATTGGAACACGTGACAGACAGACACACGCAATGTTTGTCATTCAGATAACCGTCGTATGAATTGTAACTGACGTCTTGATGGCTCAGGTATGAACACCATTTACATTACAATTGTAATGGATTGAATAATAGTGAAATTCAAAGATGGATATAAATGATTCTTATGTAGATGTTGATGCAAAGATTAAACGTCCATTCATTGATCAAACAATTAGAATGTTAACAATCATAATTTCTTATAACATATAGATTTGTGTGGGTGTTATTGTACTTTTTCGCTTTCACCGAGTATCAAATGGCACGCCACTAGGTTTATTTACTCTTAGTTATTAATTCTAAGTGTGAATAAGTTTATTAATTTTTTGTTTTCGCTATTTCTTTATTTCCTACTTAATTTTTTTTTTAAATGACGAAGATATAAAAATGAAAAAGGGCAATTAACCACATAATTGAAAAGCAATGCTTGTTACAACAGTTAAAACAGGGACAATAACGGCAAATATACTCAAATTCTCGTTGAATTAAATTTAATTAAGTGATAAAACGAAAATATATGCTCTATAGATTTAAAATACGACCCGAAGAACCGGATCAGCTACTAATATCGGACGAATCAGATAAAGTCCTTGCAAATACCAAAGGCCAGTCATGATTGGTATTCCTCAACAATTAGTGTTGCCGACGCTACTAGCTTTGCATTTTAAATAATGAACAGGATGCAATACAATTTACGTTTGTTGTAGTTAAGATACGTTATCTTTTTCTGCGACTTGTAGTATAATAGTAATATTAATATTAGTATTTGTGCAAACGATATCTATTGCTACATTTACATATCAGATCAGATGTGCCAATTAATATTCATATTATTCAAGCTATTTAAATACAAGCTGCTATTTAAATCCATTTGCATCTTATACGTCACTATCCTCATAAAGAAGCAGATACATTAATGATCGCACCATTCTAACGTCTACTACTTACTACTAACAACACTACTACTAAATCATCAACACAACGCTAAGCAATAAATAATACAGGCCCAAGGATAGATCCTTGCGAATTCCACAAGCAGCATTATTCTTGAGCAATTCACTTTGGCAATGCTACGTACATACTTCGTAGATATGCGTTCACGATTAACATTCAATTGAGCACCGTCAACGTCCTTGCGCGTTTCGCTAAGTGCCATGCGTATTGCACCAGACCAACCTGACCACTATGTAGGGTCGACGATAGATCAAAAAGATAAGTCGAAATGTTACGGCAATATGCTGAATCGATTAGAGTTTAAATTATATCAAATACCATAATTTAAACGTCATCTAATACATAAAAGGAATGGAATTATGTTTGACCAAATTTAATCATCTAACAATACAAAAGATATTGGTAAAACAATCTGTAACAATAGTTTTAAAATTTCAAATTTAAATGTAGTTTTAATTAAACTTTAAAAGTTTTCATAAATGCAGGCAGGTATTAATAAACCTAATCCCACAAAATGCCATAACATGAACACTTAATAACCATACTCATAAACAAGTAACAGTGAATCCGTCAAACGCCCGTCAACCCTGCAATGCAGGCAACAGCGCTAATGACAGCCCTCTTCCCCAGATTACCGTCGGCCGCGTGACGTGTCATTACGGCCACCGGCGGCATATTGCGAGTTTCGAGTATATTGCGAGTACTCACAATAATACGCTCTGTTCTACTTTGAATAACGACAAAGTAACTAAATTGCCTTCTAATGAAGGTGAGGGAACTCCACATGTCCATATTAGAATATCCGTTTAGTTTACAAGATCACTACTACTATTGATGAATTAATAAAGTTGAATCAATGAAAATATACCCAATAAAATAACTGAGGATATACAGGAATATAGAAAGTAACATTTATTCTCTATAACGGCTATAAATTGCAATGCAAGGGACATAACTTAAGGGCTCGAAAAGTTTACGATGTACACGTGTACGGAATCGAACCTTCAAGAGTTGAATAAGGGTATTTTTTAAGATTCTATAAACTTGATGTACGTAAAAGGTTTTCCTCGTACTTTATCCTCTATATTACCACTTTTAACGTAGTAAAAACACCTCGGTACATAAATAAGGCCGAAACATCATTATAAGTGATGTCTTAGGCAACTACAATGCAGAATTAGTTCGAGACAACAGCAATGGATCCGTTCAACGCATATCCTGTAAAATTTTACATACTAAAGTAAACGCAGATGGTACTACAGACAAAACAGAAGGAATGCTCATTCACCTCGACGAGAACGCGCGTGGGAGGCACAAAAGCGACGAAACCATTCAAAGCGCGTAAAGCACTTTAAACGTCGTTATAAAAGACGTAAAGTTACGAAACAACAGGTAACATGTTACAGACAGAAGGAATTTCGCCAGCTACATGATAAACAATGTATAGTATACTGAAATGATACAACATTTTTACGAAACACAGATTTTAGAATTGTCAAATTTTCTTTCTTTTTCAAATTATGAAAACCCCTGTTGGGGTACGAATAGCTCGAGAGAGAAAAGCTTATTGCTGAAGAAAATACCTACGATTTTTGATAAACTTGTTTTAGTAGTGTGCTAAATTTTGCTAAATAAATAGGCTTTTCTAAGAAGTGAAATATTCGCCTTGTCTGAGCTAACTATCTAACTTCTCTATATGGAGAACTATGAGACTGATGGTGCTATTCGAATATATTTCAAATATTTCCTCACACTCTTTGGAAACAATTTTAACCAATCATGACAAATTTAAAGGAACATATCAACATTATGCTGACATTGATAAAAACGTTACTTGATCAAATAACAAATACGTAAACAAACACAAATCATAACGAACGCTATTTTTATAGACAAACTAAAATAGTTCACGCCGTCCATTGTGACAAATGGTTTCGCAAACTATATTTTATATTTAGATTCTGCCGCCGATAGTTTGCCGACTAAATTTAGATTGCGCTATCCGATAAATGATTTAGTACTGAGCATACGCTTTCATACAATATATTTAGTATGTATAAATTGTTTGCTCTCATTTATTTGGGTCGATATCAAAGATATAAAATGTTATTAATCTGTTTGTACTTTTAACGGCTAACTTTAAAACCTATTTTGCAACGTTTTGTATCTAAATAGTTGAAAGCTAGATAAGAATATATCAATAAGAAATAATTCTAAGTCTACGAAAAAAAGCAAATTACGGCAGATTAGTATTTAATTGCACAACAACCAATACATTATTTATTTAATTAACACAATTGTGTATTGTTTCTACAAGAAAGGAAATGGAATGATTTAAACATTAACAATCGACCACTTAAAAAGAACTGACACAAATATGCAACTTTCAAACATAGCTCATCGTTTCCATATATCGAAGAATTAACGTGGGCGCAACGCAATAAACAGTCGACGTGTTAATATAATTGTGTTTATGTATATTACTATACATGCATATTGTCTTATGAACGCTACAATATAAACTTAATCAACAGAATCATTTGTTTATCTTGGTCTATAAATTATATCTCAGTCTGAGAAGTGAATCGATATAATACTAAGTTGTGAGTTAGTGACTACTAAATATAGTGTTAAAACGCAATCAGTAATTATACCAACGATCATTAATTATACTGCGTAAACAAAAATACATATCGGCAATTTGTTTTTCTTTAGCATTCAAAGTATCCATTGCTTGGACTTCGTACCTAACCTAAGTAAGTAATCGTGTTGGGTGCCTTCATTTTGTTACTGGACTACACATCGATATTCAATTACTGCTCCTTCAATCATCTGTCAATGTTAAGTTACATTTCTGCCTTTTACCACTAAATAAGTTATCCACATATTCTTTCCTTTCCCGGACCTAGGGACATAATGGAACGCCCCATAATGTATTCGCTAAATTAGTATTTACTGTTTCTACCATCATGATAATCATCATTATTGCCAGTCTTAAAAAGGCGTCGCTGGTTAAAAGAAGATTCTGCGACAGTTTTAAATTAAAATGATCCACAACATTTCTTAGAAACACGGGAGCCAAACCGCAATCCACAGCTAGCAATATTTAATTCCAATGTAAATTTACGCGTAAACAAGCAGCAAATAACATAAGATAATTATCTAAACGCTGCAGGATTAAAGCAATTAACATTCAAACGATCCAGATCAAACACAACACTTTGAATCTCGGTCGGATATTTAGGCGTTCCGAGCTAATTACACCAATCGCTTACCAAGTAGGGCTTTGCTTCTGCCAGATCGCCAACATCCCCCTGAGACTCATTTGCCTTAGCACCCAGGGTTGGTTGGTTCAAATTTTTAAGTGGTAATATTACAATGTCCTTTCATTTACAAGTATGTTGTTAAACTGCAATGAATATTCTGTGAATATTCATCACGCTTCTATCCTCTATAAAACTACTTTGGGCTCCGTATTATCACAAATAGTTACTTAATATTCAACTTCGACTATAATAGTAGTCTCTTTATCTATAGAATTTTTCCTGTGTTGTCTTGATTAATTGTGCAAAAAATTGAAACATGTACACCCATATAAATTACAAAAAAAAAATGATTTTAATATTAAATAATATAATGTTACTACAATATACAAGGTTAAGAAATTTTGTCGTGAATTGCAAATACGTACCTTTAAATTCGTTATTACATTGCTACAAACCGGATTTAATCAATGCGACTTTCGCATGCCTTTGTCGTACCTTATAATTTTTCCTTAAAAATATTTGACACTATATTTCAAAACATGTCTTTTTATTGTCTCGTACGTTATAACATTTCGAAGTATTTTACTAAGACGTATTTACGGTCTTAATTTTCGAAGAAATTGAGGCAGTCAACCCAACAACCAGCGTTGAATATTTAAGGCACCTCTCCGCTAATTGCGTTACGGGCTCAAAGCGAGGCTCGTCTTGGTATTTTTTCTTCCATTTTTTCACATCTTTGCATGAAGCGTGGAAATATTCTAGTTACTTAATTTTCTTAGTCGATTCGAGGGAAGATTAACGCTTAATGAGACCTTTTCACAAAGGGCTTAATTAAGTTTCTAATTTATTAGAAATATTTACATACACAAAATATTCAACAAACTTTTTCGACGAAAGATCTTCATAGTTAAATCAGTTTCTTTTAGTTAAAAAAAATGTAATTTAGCATAAAGAATAACGTTTTCATCCAACAAGCCGTAAATAATTATATTTCAATACACCAAATATTTCAATGAGCCGTCGACAATAAATTTATTTAAGTACTGCGTAACAGTAAATTCCAAAGTAATGCCGTGTTTGCACGAGGTTAATGTTTCGAGCCAGTATTGCAACATTTTTTAAGTAATAGAAGTAGCAAACAAGAATGCAGTCCATTGCCAGAAAATGTTAACCACACCTTACAACACTATTGTAAAATTTGACAGATCCAATTTTACACTTTGATCCAATTTTAAGAAAAAGGTAGGGGAAGATCCAAAAAGATCTAAAGCTAATCTTCTTAAACGTGATCGACTTCACGTAATCCAAATACCTCACGTAGACGTCAACCACTTACCAGTGGGTAAACTTCTCGCTGCTAAGCTACTTAGACTAAAAAAAGAACCCGCCAAGTTTGCTAACTCTATTACTACCATTAGCAGCACGTGCCATTAATCATCAACAGTCTGAAGACCTGAAACCCAGTATCTGTCGACCGGTATTACCGTTAGTGGCCCAATACCGTGATAGTGGTGTATGAATCACGCCGTGATACGCCATCAGTCACGCGCTGACGGACAGGTAGGAATTAAATCATCTATACAATCGATCAATTAGCACTCTATCTGATAACGTATGCAAATGTGACGTTCGTTACAACATTAATGAAAACAAATCAATGAATCGAAACGTTAAATGGATTTGTGATGTTAAAATTAATAAATATCATAATTATGTGCATTTGCACTGTACCTAACAAGATAATTCTGGAAGATGTTACTGTGTTACTTGTAGCACAAGAGCAAGCAGTTTACCTGATGGTAATATGTGATCATGCGGTCCATGAGCTAACCAAAAATTAGAGGTCCTTCTGGAGGTCGACTTGCTTCTATCTTCTACTCTAGTAATGTTTATTTATTTATTTTATTTTATTTAAACTTTATGTAACCAATACAAAAGTGTGATACAAAGGCGGACTT
>DWNR01001987.1:0-13895 GCA_018250455.1 Polygonus leo | reverse complement strand
GGTTTGGAGAGGCGTGGTTGCCGGCTACACTTATACACGAGGCGAACATCTTAGTCCTCAGGGGTAGCAACGCATCTATGATCAAGCTTAGGTATGATTTATTTATACTTGGGGATGATTACTTATGTCCATGGGCGGCAATGACCACTTACCGTCAGGTGGACTGCATATTCAAAAAAAAATATGTAAGTCATGCCACGTGATATTTAACACGCCAAAGAGACATACGGCTGTTCTTAGAATTATTATGATATATTAGATATTAAGATTGGGTCATAGTCAATTATATTAATTTATATTATAATACTGACTCCAAACAATCAGAACACCTGCACCCCAATGTGAGATTTGGGAGTCTTAAGTGAGACGACTAGGCTTGCGTACAAAATTATTCATAAATTGTGTACGTTATAAAATTTGGGCTGGTAAATATATTTCAATCTGAAAACTTCCATTTTGATTTATTATTTTGTATTATATCTTCCTATATTATAAGTATCAATAGTAATATTTTAAAATAAGGACCGAAAGTGAATTTGTGGACGTTAGTGTTATATTTTACATGACTTTAGCATATTACCCGATATCAATAAAGAAATAGTAAACCAACTTAGTGCTATCCAACTAAACGTATGTCAATAATAACAATTAAGACATGATTACTAAACGTCAAAATCGTGTGAAAATAGCTAAATGGAATTACGCTGAAAGTAAAGTTTATGAATAGCTAGAAGCACTAATAGCTATAAAATAGCTAGCCTATAAAATACTGAAGCAACAATAAGTGTCTAGAGTAATTAATCACCGTGCATTTTCTTTCGTTGATTAATACTGTGTTCTGTGAGACGAGGTCCCGATTTAATTTCGAATAGCAATCAACGCTTCTTCGCCTTGTGTTTTGTTTCTTTCATTGCCGACTTTGCTCACTATAGTTTGGTGTACGATAAGCGATTGAAGTTCATGATCGAAAGACATTGTTCAAAATTAGGTGAAAATTAGATGTACACACATGCAAGCAAATTTTCCTTCTTCACTTTGTTTATATTGTAATACAGTGTTGGTATATGTTGAAGAAAATATCTTAACAATTTTCGAAAATGTCGTTAAATTACAGTATATGCTTTTTAGGTAGATCACTATCAGCAACACAAAGTAAAATAAAGCAGATGTCAGACAATCAAAAAGTAAAATCGTACCCACATTTTATTTCATAAAGATATTGTTATTAAATATATTATTATATGCCTTTGCTGAAAGGTGGTGTTAAATAAATTTTAAATAGTGGTTTGTTATGTTATTTGATCTTTTTAATCCATTATTGCCTAGTGGTGCAAATCGTGTAGTTCAACCGGGGAGGTACCACCGCTACCCTCATAATCGTCCGTGAAGCAATTTAATGTATTTCGTTTGGGAGAGGCGTGATTGCCGGCTATACTTACAAAAGAATTGAAAATCTTAGTCCTCAAGGGTAGTAACGCATTTGTGGGTAACGCAACCTTGGGTCAATCGTACTTGGGGATGACTACTAAATTCCATGGGCGGCAGTGACCACTTCGCATCAGGTGGACTGCATCCTCGTTCATTACCTTTCCATAATAACTACTAGAATTACGAAATATAAAATTTGCTTCACGGAGCTTTAAAGAGCGGTGATAAATCTCTGTTCGAACTACACTTGTGACCTATTTAAGCTTTGCTTATAACATCGCTTATTTATTGAATTCTATTCAGTGAACGTGAAACAAGTCATTTATGACCGATTAATGACTGTTATTTGCTGGAAGGACATCCCAGTAATCCTTACAATCACACTTCGTGATATATACAAATACACTTTTGTGATATGTTTGCGTTACTTTATATCGTTTTTTTGTATCGTAAAAAGGTAGCAAACGAGCATGTAGTTCACATAATGGTAAGTGGTCACTGTCGCCCATGGACCTCTGTAATTATCCCCAAGTACAATTAAATCATACTTAAGTTTGATCACATATGCGTTGCTACCACTGAAGACTAGGATGTTTGCCTGTTGCGTAAGTATAGCCGGCAATCACGCCTCTCCAAACCGAAATACAAGAATTGCTTCATGAAGGATTATGAGGGTGGCGAGGTACATCCCCGGTCGAACTAAACGAATTCTATCTCCTATAGAGGAAATTAGGGCAGACGGTTATTATGAATATTAGAGGACGGAAAATTTTCATGAAACATGCATTAGCGATTCGTCTGATATTGCAAATTTCCATACCGTGGTGACTACTTACCTTTGCCTTTACCTTACGACACTATGACTTCTTGTACTGCAAATGTCTATAGGCGATTTTGGCCACTTTTTGGCATATAAAAATGAATCATAAAAGTTACACACATTTCTGCCTGACACGCTCAATATTGATGAATTAAATGCGCTCTTTCTAACTAGCTTAACAAAAATATTGTAGTATTATAATATAGCACTAAGTTTCTTGCGTTCCGGATGTGGGTAAAACATTTATGTTAGCAGTTAGTATGTACGCTCTAATTTAGTACTCTATATTTGTACAGCCTTAATCAAGGATTGCAAATACTTATATGTTGTGGTAATTTTCGTATAAAGGTAGCTAATAGGCATGCAGTGCACCTGATGATGAAATGTCACTGCCACCTGTAGACTTCCCTTCAACACTAAGATGTTCACCTCGTCTTTATATAAACCGGGCTACTATTTTTCCCTAGAACTCAAACGAAAGAATTGATTCACGTGCTACCTACATAATACCATGTTACCTACTTGATATTGATTATGGATTTTAACAGGATGTGAGCAGGCAGTAGAAAAATATTTTCAATGCTTAACTGATTGAAGGACGAGGGCCTATGTTTCTTTATATGTAAGACCATTTTCAGGATTATTTGCTATAGTTTCAGTTTAATGTCGAAGAATCTTTTGGTTTGCCCATTTTGATTTCATGTTATAGGAGATGAGCAGTGCCAGTAGCTTTTTCTTCCGCTAGCTGTTTTCTTTCGGCATACAATAGTCTACGAAATACTCTCAAGCAACGTAAAGTCGATGAACAATACTGTTTTTACTGTCATAATTTCACTGACATATTCTTCAGGCACTAGTGTCATTAAATGATAAAATCTAAACACATATAATAAAATTGTAACTGGAAGATGTCTGTACTTTTGAAGATTCGAGAAAGAAATGCATGTAGTCTTTATAGAAGGAATAAAAGCCGATACATCCATTTTTTTTTTATTTTTGCTGTCTGTCTGTCTAACTTTAACTCTGCTGTATATTTTATCTTAATGCTAGAGGGTTTCAAGAACAATCAAGAATTTATAAATATGTATACATACGAGTATAATAAAATTTTAAATAACAAAATAGTATCACATCACATACGAAACCGCGGGCAATAGCTAGCTTTTAAATAATTATTTTAATTAATTAATTATTGACTCGGTTGTATTTTTTTATATATATTTTATGTATATTTTTTTCATAAGTGTACCTTTTTCTAGGCATTATATTATAACGCTAATATTAAGTACCTATGTCGCATGTGTCGACAGATGTTGAAAAAAAAAACAATTTTCATGTTAAAATTTCTCTTTTCTAGCAAGTAGATACTTGATTATGCGAAAAACTTAGACAACGTAAAGTATTTTCAGAAGGAATTTAAATGACAAAGTTTCCAAGTTATGAGTGTATACTATCTTTCATCGTTAGCATAAATAAAGTTAAGAGTTTGTACCACGTTTATTTCTCAATTTGTTTATATTTTATAACAGAAATAGCAAATGAGCTTGTAGTGAATTTGGAATTAACAAACATGAACATTGCTTATGGACTTTTTGGTGACATTTCTAATGGTGTTAGGTTCGTCAAATTGCTACGAATATGTGATTCACACAGATCCCTCTTCTACTTGGAATTATTGTCAAGTGAACTCCATACTTGTTTTATGATTCCATTAGATAGAAAGATTGGAACAACGTTACTCAGTTAAATAGTTAACAATATTACCTTGAAATTTGCCTCTCGCAAAACCTACAACAAATAAATAACTATACCCGTAAAAAGAGACAATTTGGTTTGTTCAAACAAGGAAGCCTGTTATTAAAAAAAGTTATCGTGGGAAAATGGAAAAAGAAATCTATTTAAGACACAAAGAATATATTTAAAAGAGATATTTTTAGAATGTTAGGAGATCTTACAACGAGTTTATAGATAACTTGAAATTTTCCACGTTCAAAGTATATTCGAAGCATTGATATAAAATAACGAATATAAGTCTTACCAAAAATGACAACAATAGCAAAATGCCATAAACATTTGCATTAGTGTCACGATGGTACTAAATTATTTAGTTACGACAATATTTAAAAAAGAACTAATTTAAGATCATAACGAGATGTAATTGTGCGTTAGTACGGCAATGTTTAACACAAAATTAGAGATACGTCAGATAAACAAAATAATCTTAGGTCATAACGAAGACAGAATTGTTAATGTTACCTTGAAGTACCTTAATAACACTATAGGAAATGAATATTCAAAGGATACGTATTCAAAAAGCGGCCTCATAATAATAGGCTGTGTTATCGCTTCTTATATAGTAAGAGCGGAAATTTCTCATTGTCTCCTCATAACACATCAGCGCGAAATTTATCAGATGCAGCAAAAAGTTCGAAATAAACAGGCTACCGAACTGCACGTGTTGTTAGGGTTGCCAATTTGGTGATCTAAGATGTAGTCTAATTCTGAATTTAAATTCTTATTCGTAATAAAAAAATCTTAATTATCCTTTTAATATAGATGATACGGAATCTCTAGAAGTGAAGGGATATGAATATCCCTTGAATTAACAGTTTTTATCCGATTGCGACGTAAAGGAGGGTAATTTGTTCCTTTGTATGTATGTTCCTTTGAGGCACTTTAGAGATCCAACGCGATTTTGATGATTTATACTATCGATTCGTCTCAATCTGAATCAAAATCTCAATCAAATCAAAATTTTAAATGTTAGCTATCAGCCGCCATTTTGTGTAAAAGAAAAAAACAAAGTCGATATATTATGTTAAGTATGGTATAATTGAAAAGGTATTTAAAAGTCCTTTTTCGATTTTCTTCGTCATTTTTCAATTAAATTTAGGATGTAAGATTAGTAAACAAATATTTTCGCGTCGATATAAGTACTTACATTTTAATTGAATATATTTTTTACGCAGTTGAAATTTTTATTTTTTTTATTTGCATTGCTCGTATAGTCTAACATAGAAATCGTTAAACTTGAAGACATGCAGCCCTGGCTGGCACGGTGAGACAGTTTTGACGGCTTCGTGAAATGATGGACGGTCATTACGATGTCATTGACATCATTTGTTTCATCCGCCTTCTTTTACTTGGAGTTAAAAAACCGCAGCTCTATTGTTGTGGCCGGCTACTGGACACCGAGCGCTTTGGTAACAAATGTTGATATTCACTTTGTGTTTTCTAAGTGTGTTAATGATTTACCGGTTACTTAGTTTTATTTGTAAAAGTAAATATGTACTTTGAGACAGTTACTAATGTAGTTCGAAACAAATACTAAGAGAGAGGTTTGGAAGAAGTACATTTAGATTTACAAAAAGCTTAGGGCTTAAAATATACACGTTGTAGTTTATAAACCAAGAAAAATAAAGGACTCAAAACAGTTATACGTATTAGATACAATTTGTATACGATCTTATTGTAGATAGTTAAACGAATTGCGTACGCATCTGTGTGAGGTTATTAACTGGCATTTTGAGCTAATCTACAAGTGAAGCGTCGCATTCGTCCAATTTCGGATCAGTTACCAGGTCTGCTGCATCATCGGTGATCTAATCATGTATCAAGCAAGATTAAAACTGACCGAGCGGATCGCATCAAAGGCGGTATCACACTGTTATTTTGACTGATTGATCTCCTCCAACAAAAAAAAGGTTGCATCGCTACCGAGATCGACAGTAGCCGAGAAAAAACAAATTAGTTGGCTAAACCTTTTCATAAAGCATTGTTATTATCACCACCTACCCTGTCTTATATTCCTTACCGAATACCCTTTTTGTCGTTTTGGTAACCGAATAAATTGCTACGTCTTTGGTATACGGTTCAAAATTCGGCCCATTACGGTTTTGCGTCGGCTATATTATTGTGTGGTTTGTAATAGTCGGAAGGCGAAAATCATGCTGCGTTTGTGACCTTGCGTTTGTTACAAAAAACGCGATTTATTTTTTAGGAGAAATGTTTTTCGGTGTCAGATGTAGCGGCTCGAGCTTTGATTATCGAGATTCTCATATTTAGTTTTAATTGGTGGCTTTATCGAGTTTACATTTTACGGTCGGATTCGATGAGAGGTTAATAAGCGGCTTTTTGAAAGGTATCTTCGTTTTTTGGAGGTCCGTGGTGTTGTGGCCGTATTGGTTTGTGTATTGACCGCTGTGGATCCTAGAAAGTTTTGTATGTACAGTTTTGATTACCAAACCCGATTTTTGTTTATGGTGCAGTAAAATGTAGCGCCGATGATTCATCAGTGAGTGTGGAATGCTCGTTTAGCTAAATTGCGATTCGGCATATTAACACGAAGCGTTACATCGATGTGCGATATGTGGCCAGTATGCGTTGCTATGTTATAATATTTTTTTACGGAACCGTTCATGGAATATAATTGTAATGCGCTGTGCCCAATTTTTTATTGTTTAGGCAATAGTCGATATTGATTTCGGGTCTTTGATTCCGACGTATTATTGCTTGTTTTATTGGTACCTGGGAATATTGTAATTAACCATATCGGGCCTTTTTTCTCATCTTTCTGAATCCTTTCGTGTCTACGGACTATAATAATTTTGTGACTCACCTTGAAACGCGTATGCTCCGAAGATTGGCCTCATATTGTTCACAGAAGACGTAGTTCCTGTTGTGTAATCCATTTTGGAACTTTAATTGTGATCGCGTTTTATCTTTCACTGTACAAAATTCACTTGTAACGAACCAAACGAATTGTAAATCACTATTGTAATTACTAAAGTATTTCAAAGTCATTAAAAAGTCAAAAGAATTTGCCACCCTTTTTTTTGATTGAGCCTATTTTACTTAATCTCGACTAGATTAGTTTTATGCGTAAAAATTTAACTAAATGAATCACTGTGTAAACTTTCGAGATTTTCAAAAATCTACGTAGGTTTTGTATTCGAATATATGTGTTATTCTGACTAGCAAATTTCTAACTAATATTAGTTTCGTGTAACCGCTCATGGCATAGGCGAATCAATTATAAAGTCGCTGCCGGGGAATTATTTCGGGGGTCCTACTCATGCCTATTACAATAGAATTTCGCTCCACCTCTTTGCTCCCCTACCACTTTTTATTTACTGGTAATAATACTAAATCACGGGGTTCTATATGTCGTAGCTTATAAAAGGGTGTCAATTTATGTAATAGTAGCGTTATGCGTGAATTTTGTGATGGTGTTTTGAAGAGAAAGTAATTTTGACTCTGTATTTGGCTAAATATATCTGACATAGTCTCGTGGCTTGAAATTGAACACCGGAAGTCCAGGTTCAAATTCAATTCATAGTTGTAAAAAAACATTTATTTAGATATTAATCAAGTAATAGTTACTATAAAGCTATAGTAGTATTCGTGAGGAGACTTACTTGAAATAGATTTAATGGTCACGCCACCCACGAAAACTCAGAATTCTGTCTGTTAACTGTTAACGTTACAGTGACAACGTACCATCAGATTGACAAGCTTGCTGTGAACCCGAGAGCAGCTAGTAAATGGTTATTACTATCCGTGGATTACGTAACATTTGGATTTAACCACAGATGCTTACCCTTGGGGACGGAGATGATTGCCTCTTGTATAAGTGTTATCAGCAACCATACCTTTCTGATCGGAACGCAATATTGTGCTGCCTAAGGCAAGCCGTGTGCTAGTTCTACCATTTGGTAACTTCTGAGGGTCAAGGTTGTTGCCTTAGAAATTTGAATTTATCTTACCATGCCCTTCAACATAACAGCATGATGCCGCCACAGGCAGACGTCACAGAGTTCTACAAACTTCAAGCAACGCCTTTTATTGGCACAAATCAAATGTTACGATTACAAGGCGTCATCTATTTCGTAAGTCGATAAATATCAAAGTTATCGTAGTATAAAGCCAGTGATGTGACCGCTTGCAGCTGGGCTGACGACAATGCTGTCGATAAAAAGCCGTCATGCAAATTATCGACTATTGTGCCAGAGTATTGTATGATTATGCATTTGTGCGCAGTGTCCTGCGAACGCTGCGCGATTCGATTCGCATCTCATTTTTTGGGGATTCGTTCGTAAAATTTTTGTAAACAGCTGTTCGCGGTTTAGTGGGCCAAAGTTTTTCAGTTGTTTAATTTTCTATTCTAACTTACTATGAATTTACTTAATCTATACTTATACTTAATCATCTTATCTGTTCTAAGGACGCTAATTAAGGGATGTAAAAGGTCGGCAGAGCCATGATAGAGCCACTATAGCAATCCAGCTTGGATTGTAGAATTTAATTACTGTTAGAACATGGACGTCACAGTTACAGTTATAAACGAGTAGTCCTGCGAGAAGAAGAAGTGTTCCTTCACGATTTTTTCTATCACCGAAAAACGAATGACAATAAATTTTAGGAAGTAAAACGTTTAACTTTAAAAGACTTATAGTGTTAGAGGCCGGTTCAAAAATATTACATTACTACTACTTACTGTGGTAGATGTGGTGTTTACTTTCTGTTAACGTATGTTACATGTAACATAAAATAAAAAACATTGGAAAAAAAATCGGCGAATGCGGCGGGAAACGCGCTAATTTCATGTTTCATGAAATATTTCTTGCATAAAAGTATTCAAGAAACATTTTTATAGGATGGATCTTGTCAGCTTCAACACTTTAATTTAGATAGAGATTTCTCATTTAAATCACTTTTGTCATCATTTAATTTCAAGCCGTAGATAAATTATAGAGACACCATAACTTAGTTGTTAGCTTCAGAAAAAGTATGGAGAGAACATGGACTGTTCGATTAAATCATGTCCTTTTTTTAATTGTGTAAAGGTAGCAAACGAGCATGCACACCATCTGATGGTAAGTGGCCACTGCCGCCCATGGACATCAGTAATCATCCTCAAGTACGATTAAGTAATACCTAAGTTTGATCACAGATGCGTTGCTACCCCTGAGGACTAAGATGTTCGCCTCGCGTTTAAGTATAGCCGGCAACCACGCCTCTCCTTACCAAAACACAATAAATTGCTTCACGGAGGATTATGAGTGTAGCGCTGGTACCTCCTCGGTCGAACTACATGAGTTCTTCCACCTGGCAAAGTGTCCGTAGTTCTTTTACGGATATATCGTGATGGTTATCCCTGTCACCACCTGACTGTGATTCAATCAATCAATGACACAATGCTTGGTTTTTATACAGCGCTGTCCCCGAAAATAAATGGGAAATTGGTCGATATGTTTCAGGAAAGATGTATCTTGCATGAGCTGGCCTTAAGTCATGGATACACCTGAGTTACCAAGAGGGACAACATTTGTAAGGATGTTTTTTTTGCGAGATACGTTTTACCACATTGAAAAGTGACACTGACTATGCTAGAGATATTATAAACTGTAACTCCATATATAAAAATATATTATAAACTTTACTATAAATAAGCATAATATAATATAATTGGTACTATAAAGACCTACATAGACATAGTCCGATTTACTCTATTCAATCATATACTCATCGGTCAAGTCGTTTCGGAGGAGTATGGTAACTAAAATTGTGACACGAGAGTTTTATACATTAGATAAATGTTTTGATTATAAGATAAGCCACACAGAGAAGAATACACATTCAAGTACTACGTAGTAACATATAGTTGCCTTAAAATGAGGGTCCAGATCTGTTGAGTCACGTTTTGTTATAACTTTTTGTTCATAATTTGGCTGCTCATGGGTCGCACCGTTGACTTTCATGAAGTTCTTTAGTATAAGCCTTGATGTATAGCATTTCTACATAATAATTAATGTGTAAATATAGAATCATTTTGTGCCTAAATTTGTGACAACAGTAGCAACTAGCTCCACTCGGGTGGTTTAGCATATATTTTTAAAATGTTATACTATACTAATATCGTTTAATAAATCATTCTAAATATGAACTTAATTTTTTACTTTTTAAACAAAAAAGAGTGTTTGTCGTACACACAAAAAATATTTACTGTCGATTTTTTAAGAACAATGATCCTGTAATGATCAGGAGAATTGCATGCTTATTTGCTACCACACACATACACACACACACATCTTCACGCCAAATCTCTAACGGGCTGGGCAGAGAGTATCGAGTGCTAAACGGTAAGGTTATTTGCTACCCATACAATATAAAAAATTACAAAACCTTAATGAATTATACACCTAAATTATTTATACCTCATTCTTTGGTGATAACTACTTGAAAATTCGGTCGGTATTTTTTGCAGTTATCGCGTTCAGACAGACAGAGGCGGCGGGTGACTTCAGTTTATATTTTTATAAGGTGATGATGGGTATAAAACTAATAACTAACTATAAGACTAATAACTAACTAACTAAACAAAAAAGAGTACAAATATTAAATTATTTGTCGGTAGGTTTGTAGGAACCTTTTGGCAACACTTTGGCAGGTAAAATCCATAAATACAACGCATACAACAACAACAATGCAAAACAATATCACAATTTGATTTGTTTAAGTAAATCATTTGATTACGTGCGAGGGAAATCAATTCGTGTTCAATTGCAGTCATCTTGTTTTATGTAAATAACAACGCACTATGAACAACTTCTGGTCAAAAATTCTGTTTAAATTTGAGTAATGTTGTAAATTAGAGGGCCTTGGAGGCGAATCTAGAGCACCGCTGGGTGTCTATGGGTTCTTTACCACGAAACCATCACTGCTTTTATATAGGTATAGAGCATTAATAAAGAAATCCTTTTTAGCCATGAACCCAGTGTAGTTTAAATGTACTTTTATATGTCTTATATAGACATCCTAAACTATAACATAGTACATCAATATGACAGAAGGTTTTAAAACTTATAAATTTTTTGTACCATTTTTTTCATGGTTAGATATTGATGATTAACATGGCTGCATATATCTTTTATGTACATAATAGCTACCACATCGCAAAATCCTTATAAACCCTTATCAGTTACTTACCAGTGTTACGAAAAAAAACAATGCAAAACTTACAAAAATAAATAAATAAAAACGACTGCTACTATACATTTTATTTCACAACATCACATTCTATATCCATTGATGTTAAATTCTTCGACGAAAGCGCGACTAACGAAAGGGTAATACCAAGAAGCTGGTGAATGAGCATGTCGATTATATTGAAGTTAGCTCGGGAATGCGTCAAGGCATCCAGACATCAATCTGTGACAAGTGGCGTGTGTCAAAACAGATCGAGTGGTCTCTAGAGGTCCCGGGCCCGCGGTTACGCGAAAATCGCCAGCAGTGGTGGACAATAGACTAGTGAGTATGGGTGTACATCAGCGGCCACTTCACTTTTTGTCATGCTATTTGTAGCTATTATGAATGTAAGTGGGTGTGAGCATTCATGCCAGCTTATTCATTTGTTCTGGTCATGTATGCCTTAGGAACTAAACATGAGATATGATACGTGAGTTTTTATAAGTTGTATCGTAACTTCTATGAACGATATTGTGTAGGTATTTTTAGAAGAGATATTTTATGGTATTCTTCTACCTATAAGGATTGAAATTGTTAACTAGATATCTTAGAAATAAGATAGAAACATGTTTTGCTCAATAGGTCACAAGATAACGTACATAGAGAAGGTTTTATTTTTGAAATTGAGCTGTTAAATAGCTCTACTTACATTATAAAATCTTATAAATATATAAACAGAATTAAAGGTTTTCTTATATATTAGATTTTATTGGTTTTTGTTACTTTCTTTTTTTTAATAAAGCAATATCTATTGTGCTAAATGTGCTAAAATTAATTTAATGAAGTTTTATGAAGTAACCTTTCAATTAATACCTATCTACTCTTTTTTCGTGTGCTTTTGTTATTATTTGTATGCATTTGAGTGTTCATACTAATATTAGATTTGTTATTAATTTCCTATTCTAAATGACTCAAACTGTCAAATGTATCAAAACTTTTTGTGTAAAACCTCTTGGCATAGGCCTCCTCTAATTCTCTGTGTAGTGCAATTCTTGTCCAGATCTTTTCTGCTACATTTTAAATATCGTCTTTCCAACGTTTAAACTGTTGCCTTCTGTGTCTTTTACCATTTCTTGGTTACCGAACTATGACTCTTCTGCTCTATTTGTCTTTCCCACATTATGTGTCCTGCCCATTTCCCTTTATTAGTACGTCTGTTAATTCTGTTTCTTTTTTAATTTCCTTTTGCGGTCGTTTCTTCCTATGCCTAGTGTTGTATTACTTTGTGGCAGTTGTGTTATACGTTTTATAACGCGCGTTTATAAGGGCGTGAACGTGTATTAATCAAATCCCCAAGAGTCTAAATGTTAGTGCGTGTATATTTTTACAAGTCTCAAACTAACCAAAATTAACTTTCCTTTTGGCGTTAATGTATTCTAAGCCCTATTGTGCTAAATACATTCGTGAATGTGTACATTATAGTGCTGCCGACTAAAAACATTTTATCGATAAAATCATCTACTGATTTGAACTAAATCAAACTTAATGGTATTAAAAATATCGATATAATCGATGTAAAGTATTTATTGCTAGTATCGATTCTATATATTTTTTAGTATCAGTGAAGCTAGCAGTAGTATCGATATACCCATTTAAGTCTTAGATAATATCTATATTTGAATAAGATAATCTGTAACCACCCAATGCGTATTAAACCACTAGGATTTACATTTTGAAGGATTTACGTCTTGATTTTGCCAGATGATAGAATTCGTGTAGTTCGACCGGGGAGGTACCACCACCACCCTCATAATCTTCCGTGAAAAAATTTATTGTGTTTCGGTTTGGAGGCGAGGCGAACATCTGTGATCAAATTCAGGTATGATTCAATCGTACTTGGGAACAATGTCTAAGCGGCAATGTCTACTTACCATCAGGTAGACTGCATGCTCGTTTGCTACCTTTATACAATAAAAAAAAGTATTACCGGTAAATGCGTAATCCAGACCATCCAGAGGGAACAATATCGATAAATCGAGAATGCATCTCAACGTAACTATGTATAACACGAGTATTAGCGCTGGCCAAGCCTATTGTTGTTGGCTCGTCAAAGCCTGGAACTGGTAAGTATGTATGTATATGTATGTATGCACGTGTATGTATGTACTCGACTTTCACTTCATGCAAATCGGATAGATGCCCGCATTACGAACGCTTCGTGCGTTGTTTGGGAAGTTGTAGCCATGGACTCGCTTTGACTGTGTTTTTTGGATCGGATAAGCCACTATCTGTGTTTTTATGTCTATCGTTCCACTTGTCTCTACTTTGACGTGATCGTTTCAAACACTATTTAATAGAGAGCTTTATAAAGTTTATAAGTTTTATTTTACAAAGCATATAGTTCAGGATATTTAATTTTTTAATCGTACTTGGGGATGCTTACTGATGTCCATGGGCGGCTCTAACCACTTACCATCAGGTGAATGGCATGCACGTTTGCTACCTTTATACAATAAAAAAAAGTATTACCGGTAAATGCGTAATACAGATCATCCAGAGGGAACAATATCGATAAATCGAGAATCCATGTCAACGTAACTATATATAACACGAGTATTAGCGCTGGCCAAGCCTATTGTTGTTGGCTCGTCAAAGCCTGGAACTGGTAAGTATGTATGTA
>DWNR01001986.1:0-13897 GCA_018250455.1 Polygonus leo | reverse complement strand
TACCTAACACCAAAAGAATCATCAAAATCCGTTCAGAATTGGCGGAGTAATCGAGTAACAAACATACAAAAAAAAAAAAACAGACGAATTGATAACCTCTTCTTTTTGAAGTCGGTTAAAAATACTTTGTCATTTTGTTTCTGAGACCATATGGTAAATCAATCTCTATGGATAACTATAATAAATGCCATTAAGCATTCAGTTCGCTTTTTGTATTTCTTATTAAAGAGCTTTACAAAAAAGTATAAATAATTAAATAAATAATTATGTTGGGTATCACATTTGTATACTAAAAATATTGCACTCAAATTTGAAAAATAATTTGAATTCAATTCAAATTCAGTAGCGTATATAAATTGGTTTTTATTATATGATGCATCTGTGGTCTCCCTCACATACAATTCAATAGTATATTGAGTTGAATACAAATGATTTGTACATCAGCTCCAGGGACCATTATTATCAGCTTCTTTTTGGTTTAGGTTAATTTGTTTTCGGTATTTTAAGGTAGCAAATACATTTATGTGATAAAAAAATCAATTACGAGATAGTAAATATAAAAAAGAAAACATTTTTCTTGCTTTTTCAGTGCACCAAGTCAAAAACCGACTACGCCAGCTAACCAGCAGAACTGGGTTCAGTTCTAATGTATTGCTACAAGAAATGCGTGATTGAGCTGGGATGTCTGCAGTGTGACGCAGTGATGCTACAAGATTACTTACAATTATACTTAAATTGGGAAAAAAAATCGAAAATATTTTTTCTTTGTAGTGTATAGGTAGTGCCCGCTATAATGGTACTAAAATGCTAGGATAGGAGTGTTATATTACTTAGGAGATTTAAATCACAAAAATGTTTGCATGTATTGAAATATTGCATGTTTTTTCTTATAGAGTTCAATGCTTGCACTAAAGAGTAGTTCCACTTATAATTGTGCATTATATGGTAGGTCTCTTCCATTATATAAAGCTCTGTGAATACTGATATAACTTATCTGTGGTATTGTTGACGTTATTGATAACAATTATAATAAGTAAGATGTTAGGAATAAAAAATAAGGTTTGATGCTTTTGTCATTTTGATTTTACATCAGCTTGACGTTGTGTACTATTAAATATGTATTTCATTATTTTCATTATTCATTTGATGCGAACTTATGATTCACCATTGAATTATGTAATCTTCAACTACTCATTTATATTTAGCATGTTGTATAAAATTCACTGAAAATACAGCAGGAGATTTAATGATGTATTTGCATGTTTTACCTGCCATACAAACTTCCACCAATAAATCAACATCAAATGAGACAGATCACAAGTAACAAACCTTAAATTGAATTCAATATGAGAGATGTAAATGTGAGAAAATAAAACATAATGTAAACAAATAATCAAATCAAATAACATATTATACACGCCTTTTTTAAAATGGAGAGCACACATAGGCAAACACTAATAGTGAGTGCACATTTTGGAAAAAAAATGATAGTATCGTAAATGGAGGTATATAAATATAAGGAGATTAAATTATTACTCCATTCTTGATTTTACTAGCGGGTACTACTGCACGGTTAAATACTGGCTACCAGATTACAATGTAGAGTATAATATTTATATAATATTGTTATTGATAAAATAGGTATCTGTATATGTCGTAACATTTACTATAATTATTATATAATACTTATGTATACTTAGAGTTAGATACGTAGACTGTTTTTGGCTCTATGTCTTATTGTTAATAAATCTATTTAATATGTTGTTGAAAATCTTGCATGTCATAGACAATTTTTGTGTAAATAAATTCACAATGTGATCGCTTAAATATGTACAAATGTTTAAACGTTCTTATTAAAGATCTGTATTGCCATTGTGTTTGGGAACTGTACAAATGTAATAAAGCGAATATAGCAGCAAATCACACAGGTTTTCGTTTTTTAAGAAGTATTTTTTTAGCCACTATCTAAAATATGTTGTATTTTAATGATTAAAGAAGGTTTCGAAACGAATTGCATTATCATTAATAACATTTCTATGTAGTCCTCTTTAATTCAACAGACTTTTTTGTAAAGACATTAAGTACGTAGGTAGATCAAAATCTATCTTACTGTATATATACATTTTAAACGTTTAATAAGTAGATTGGATGTTGTCAGAATAATTTCTTTAAACTAAATAACTTTTTATAGGGCCATGCATTATATGATTATCTTGCGGATTATCTTTTTAGGATTCCGTACACAAAGGGTGCATATAGGACCCTCTTACTAAACTCTCCGTCCGTCTGTCAGGGCTCTTATCAGGTTTTTATCACACAAACCGTAATAATTCGACTCGTGAAATTTATATAGTATGACATTTCGTGGCTGCTTGACAACAATTAATACTAAAAATAAGAAAAGAATTAAAAGAGGGGTCAGACTTGTGGACTCGGCAGACGTTGTACCTGTAACATTAATTGAAAAAATTGAGGTCTGTATTGACATTTAAACTATCCATCTCCATCCATCCATCCTTCAAGTTACACATACACATAAAATTTCATTTATATCTGTTCAGTAGTTTTAGCATTTATCACTAACATTGTATCGTGACATGAGATTTTATATATTTTTTATTACATTAAAGATGGTGTTAGAAGTACCCTGAATGGCACAAATGCATAAATTATTTTCCAAAATTTTCAATAGATGGCGCTAGAAGTATTCTAAATACCGTTAACGAATTATACTTCCATATTATATTAGAAGTCTGGTAATGGTACTTAACCCTTTTTTGCGCGAGTCTAAGTCGTACTTGACCGATTATTTTTTATCTGACCACGAATCTGCAGTCTACCTAAGTAGCTTATGGTAGAAGCTAAGTAGCAATACGATACGACCATCTTGGTCTGCAGACGCCTACCAGTTCCTCTCCAGTTTCCTGCCTACCGTACTTCCTGCCCTTCTGCCTGACGTATTGCTGTGCGCCTAAATAACACTAGAAATAAATAACACACGTAATGTTATAATTACCTTTACATCATGTCAACATACCACCTATCCACCTAAAAAAAATATATTCTAATAATAGTAAGCGCTTATAAGCTTTTGGGCAAAGTTAATCTTTGTACATATTTAAAACTTCGAACCTGTCCTAATAAAGCTAAGCTTGCGTTTACTAATCTCCTAATGCTCCATTACTACAATTTAAATAGGGCAGAAACTGTTTTCATGAATAGAACAAATCCAAAATCACATGGCATGATACTAAACTTCATTGTACAAATAAGTATATATAATATTTAAATATTTTATTTAACACCCGACTTAAAAATAAATGTAATAATCATGCTTTATTAACTATAATCTTAAGTAACTCAATTAATTACTTTAAACTGTGTTATTGTAATGCCACCTACATGCGGCTGGAAGTACATACTTATATAGGTAAGTCGCAAAATTTAGGTGGGTAGGTAATACGTTTTAGAAATTTAAGACGGTTGACATAGAACTTCCATTAAGGAGGATTAAGCTAGGGAAAACGACAAGTGCTCTACGCATTTTAATAGCGAGGTAGTTGCGCTCGGGATTCTGTAATGAGTCGTCGTTACCAATTATGTTACAGTTGACAAATATACGCAAACAAAATGCTTTGTAAGAACAAAGCATAAATTTAAAAGGGTTAGTATTCACAATTAGTACGCTGACTTGAAGGTAATGTTGAAATTTGTCCTATGTCTAGTGTCTAGGCATCATTTATTGCGAGTAGTAGTCGCCTTGAGCTCGAGCAATTCGAGCATAATCAGAACAAATCCAAAACATTAAGGCTAAACAAAGAAAACCGTTTTATGCATACATTTTTGAATAATGTGTGTAATATTTTTTTTTATTAGTTTATATGTGTTCTAAAGTTATATTACTAAAAATATTAGCTTTCTGCACTTCTTCTCCATATCAACTTTAAGTGCTAAATTACATACCTCCTCCTCCGCCCGCGTAATGTCCCTAAAAAGGGGTAGGTACAAAGTTTTTACTTTACGAATTAATATATAGATATTGCGTGAATATTTGGGTCATCGCGAAATATAATAGTTGGGTGATATAGTCTCTAGCCGGGTCCTTTGTTTGTCTGTCAACTGTCAGTAATGAGTTGAGAAGACGTCGGTCTTCTTGTCTGGCGGATAATATGGCAGTACTTGCCTGTTATTGCCATCGGCTGACCTCGGCCATGGTTACCGTCGCCACTATTTCTACATTATACAGAAATCGCATATTAAAGGATTTTTGTAGCGAATTAGAGAACTAGCTTCGTTTGTGCAGCTTTACATGTTGCAGTATGTAGTAAGCGCAAAGAAGTCAAGTGAATTAAATTGTATCAGGGTATCAATATGGATTGCAGTCGAACTCAAGAAGGACTGCAAGTTCTTTCGCCAGCGTGGAATTCAGTCCGCGTTTATATTATATTATATAATTCCGAAATAAAAGTTGCTTACGTTACTGCTTATTTCATTTTCTATCTGCCAGTGAAAGTCCTGTCAAAATCGGTCCAGTCGTTCCAGAGATTAGCCGGAACAAACAGACAAACAGACAGACAGACAGATAAAAATTGTAAAAATGTTATTTTGGTATATGTACCATGTATTATATTATATATTATTTATTGTACACAGGCATTTAGTAAACCGTTATTTTCATATTACAGACAGACACTCCAATTCTATTTATTTGTATAGATATAAAATACAAAACGACCGCGTCATTAATTGGGGCGACACAATTTTGAAGTATGTAACTAAGTCCTAATTCGAATTTATTTTGCTAAAAGTTTTCGTAATGTAATTCTCTCTATCAAGTAGGAACGAAACTAAAAGGTCGAAGTTATTCCCAAGTGTTTCTTAATCATAATAGAGTGGAATGCGTTAGTAAATTTGTATGACATCTACCTACTTGTCTGATACGTTATCACATAGCGTGCCTTAATAAGTCCTTGAGTTCTTTGTTGCGTTACGTTAAGTTAGTCACCAATGTGGAAATTGTATCTCCCTAAGCACGAATTGACGATGTTATAGATCACCGATCTTTATTACATTTTGCCTCGTTCATTTTAACAGATTCAGCCTTCAAATTATATCTTAAAATCAGCACCGGGCTTAATATGTCTACGCTACAAATTGATATTCAGTAGTATTTTATGATTCTAAGTAATAAATTGTAGTCATCTGTTGTAATGGAGATTCATTAAGGAGCGATATAACCGTCGCGTGCTGACTAAGAACGTACTAATGGTATATAATTCTACATATTTAATAAGTTAAAGTAGATAGACCGGAGGGAATAGGATTAGTGAAGGCGTGCTGTAGATATCTTCTAATCTAACATACTACGTACTTACGCTGCAGGGTACAGATATCTTTTAATATGTTTCTAATTTTTCTTATAAAATATACTTAACATCTTTTTATTTAATATCGGCTCCCTACTTTTCGGTCCCTAAGGCATTGATTGTCCTATTGGGTAAAACCCTACGGTATCTTTAATACACTTGTGCCTAATCTCTATACTTTTTAGGATAGAACGGGTAGATCTTCATAATTTCTACCTTGTTTTTGCAATTGGTTTGCTAGGTCGTAGAACACGCCTTTTGGAGAGGTTGCCGGCTATATTTACTCAGGAGGTAAACATCTTTGTACTTAGGGGTACAAGTGTACATCAAGCACTGCAAGCTCCTTTGCTAACTTTATACTAGCTTTTGCTCGCGACTTTGTCCGCATAGAAGTCGAAAACCCCTTGGGAGTAGAATTTCGAAAAATCCTTTTTTTAGTACTCTCTTAGATCATGAAAGGAACCCGTGTACCAAATTTCAAGTTTTTAGGTACAGTAGTTTCGGCAGTGCGTTGATATGTTAGTCAGTTTTGCCTTTTATATAATATTTAGATAAAGAATAATATAATCGTGTGCCTCTGGGAACTTTTATTTTGGATAGTCCCATTGGCCATTTATTAATTGTGTTTAATAATGTGTGTCCCAAAATTGTGTGAACGTGGAGATGTAAACTAGAAGTAGACCTGCTTATGCCTGTCATGGAAAAAAAGTTTGAAAATAACAATCGGCCAAGTGAACTCTGACATATTCACATTTTTTGGGTTATGACAACCTCGATCCTGCTATCGATTGGATATTTACAGGTATTCTAAAGGTAAGGTGATTGCTATCTAAAGGTATTCGCATAATTGACCTTTGGATGTAAAAACGTGTGTAATTTTTTTTTGATGCTTAAGATTATCATGCGCGCCAACTTTTGATAAAACTTACCACGGTAGCATTAGTACATTTTTTACACCGTATCATTTCGAATTTCGTGTAAAATAATTCTTTGAAAAATTCAACCGAAATTTGAAATTTGAGTATGTTTTGTAATTAAATCGCAGTTATGGTTACTTAATTCTGCATCACAATCGATAGCAAGGTTATCAACGTTGTCATAACAAAAATTAGACTAGTAAAATTAACCAATTTGTGATCACTAAATTTAAAAAATGAAGCAAGGCTGTAAATTTTTGAAACGTTTCAAAAAATGTGTATATCTCAAAGGCCACTTGGCCGATTGTTTTCAAACTTTTTTTTCATGACAGGCACAAGCAGGCCTACTTAAACTTTACAGTTTATCGTTGAATTTTGGGACATCCTATATATATTGTATCCCTATAATCGTACGTACTACCAATAGATGTATAGGGTTAATCTAATCTAATCTAATAAAGGTATGGATTAATCTAATCTAATCCAGACATTTTATCTACGATTTACTCTGCAAGGACTTTTCTTTTAGTAGGTGAGAAAAGTTTCCGAATTCAAATTAAGTAGGTACAATTAAGTAAGTCTTAGGAGTTTAGGTACGTAATAACAGTTGATAAATAAAATAAATGTTTTACCATATAGCTTAATATTATTTCTTAAGTTCTAAATAATATAATTATATAGAATAGAATTTATTCGACGATGGGATACTTTAATACGTATTTATTTTCTGTTAGTTAGAAATGAAAACGTAATTACTGATTGTGTTATGTTTTTTCTTAATAACATAGTACTTGATTCATTATACCTTCTTATAATTGGTACCTGCTTTAAAATGAGGGAGTGAATTATTAAGATGTATACTAATACCAGACATAGATATATCCACAGTTGTAAGTTAAACAAATATAAAGGTGAAGGAAACAAATAAAAACTTCTAAATAACCATAGCCCCTATCTCTCAAATGACAATATGGTAAAGTGGTCAAGTTACTAATGTTCTTTATTGCGTAATGCTTCACGCCGTATAGCGATTTTTCTATCAGTCACTACTTGCGTGCTGAACTGTGCTCCGATACACTGCATCGATGCGTGAAAGAGAGAAAGCAAAGGGAGAGGTTTGGGAGGCAGCACTGTAACTGAGCGCGTGCAATTGGTTTTTATCAGTGGTGCAACAGGAAGAAAACGACGTAGTAATTGGTAAATAGCTAACACAATTAGAGTTTACTCGTTAAGTAGTTATGGACAATTTGCGATACCTAAAGCGTTAAAATGGCGATGATGCGCTTTTAAGCATTTTACCCTGCCCATCGTTGCTATAGAAGTTTTCACTTCAAAAAATAAGCAAGTACCTACGTAATATCTAAATACTTGTGAAAAATTGTTATGCTAATATTGTATTAATTTACAAAGTTATTTTATGATTTCATATTTTATGATTGATTATTTAAAAAAATACTTTAAAACTATGTAGTGTACTCTTAAACCTGAAATTCATTTTGTTGAGAATTTCTTGTAATAATTGACGAACTACGATATTACTTTTGTCGTTTACGTACACACTGTATAACTACGAGTATAAGCGCATGATAAACGACAGTCTGTTGTTCATCACTTTTGAACACCACTCCACTTCCTAATGCACGCTTCAAAAAATCACAGGTGAATCAAAGGTCTTCCTTCCGTCCGAGATCTAAGTTAATCTGGCACTAAGAGCTGCAATAATTACTTACTATTTTTTTTTTCTATATCTCCACAGACCATTCGTCCGTGCCTTAAATACTTACATATGTTCCTTACATATGTATTCCTGCTAACTTCTAAAAAAATACGTGGTTACAATACACGGAGTGAAGCTGTACCTACAGTACCTACTCGAATGCACCAGGTGTATATGATTTATTATAGTAATCACTGGAATACCATTATAATTATCAGTTATCGATAATGTTATAGTTTTATACTGATTACGTTATTCGGTTATCCAATGTACTGCATTAGAGTATAACAAATTGATTAACAATTTACATGATATTGTAAATAGATAAAAATAAGTAGACACCTACTAAATTGAAGGTAACTTTGTAGAGTTTTATTTTGTTTCTAGTTAGTAATTCAGTGAATCAACCCTATACACTACGTACCATTGAGCAAAGCGAGCGTGATTACTGGCCGGGAAAATGCTACGTGGATGGGAACGTAATTTTGGTTCACTCAGTAATTACAACTGTGCGTACGCATGGCATAATATTTCACTTAAAGGAACTGAGCAAGAATGCTTCATCTTAACTCGTTTCCGTCTTTCATTTTCTCCGTATTAAAAGGATTTTCTGTACTGAACGTCTCCTTATGTTTCCCGTGCCAAAGAGAACATTTTATGTCATTGACATCTTAATTTTCGTATTTCGTCTATCTTATATTTAAAACGTAGTTTCTGCTTGTAGCATATAAATTTCAAAGCAAAATATGTAACAATTTCTGTTCTGTTTTAGATAATTAAACTAAATGACATAATTGTTTATTATCATTAATAAGTTCATATTAGATGCATGCATAATAAATTAAATACGTAATGTGATATATTATCATTAGATACTACATTAATAAATACTTACTATAAAAATTCTTTGTAGCAACTGATATAGCGTGCATAAATGTTGTTTAAAGAAAATAACGAGAATTTTACTCATTGACGAGGAAAACTGGAAAAGGACTTATTTTATACATTCATTTTATCTGAGCTTGAATAACTACGTAAAAGAAACTGGAAATATCAGTTCTTGGTTTTATTTATATTGGTGTAATGGAGAAACGGCAAACGAACATGAAACCCACTTGCAGTTAAGTAGTCTCAGTAGCCTTTGCATATATCTGTAATCAATAGCAAGTGCCTACATAAGATAAAGGGCTTAATTGTAGTAGATTACACATGCGTTAGCAGTGAATTGAGGACTAAATTGACTTGTACTTAAGACTGATTAGCCTTATCACATCTCGCAGAACACGGCACGAAAATTCTATAACATTTATGAACGAACTTAAAAAATAAGTGGGCATATTTAATTTTTAAACGGCTTTTAGGAGGTTCTCAATTCAATACAGTTATCTATCGATAAAATAGGTACTTTTTTATCAACCCATGTACAACTTCTTGGGTCATGAACCGATTTTAATAATTATTTTTGATGCGATGGTTATGTTTTATAATTTTTAGACCTTTGATTTTGGTATAGCAGAGAAATCCACAAAACTATATTTGTTATTTAAGTACTTTTACCTTTTAGGCATTTTGAAAAATGTTCATTGTTACCAAGTTGAGCTCGATATAATTTTTTCGTGCGTATCTATCTCTTTAAACAATTAAATATAATAAATAATAGGTAATAAAAATATGACTCATAGAGAAAAATAAAATATTATATTATGAACACGTTATGTCCTAATAAAATACTTAATTTGGTTATAATTTACCAACGCGTAGCAATATCGCGACGGATTTCCGGGAACCGAGAAGCGGTAAAAACGAAGCTGAAGATTTTAATCTCAAACTTTTCTATTTATTGTTCGTGATTCGCTATATTGTGGGGCTTAAGAGTTTGGAACGCGTGTACATATTTTTATAGGCAATCCCGGCACCAAATATTCTCATTTGTGGTATTATATCGAGCAATATTTTAGGCAAAGATTTTAAACGTTATTGGGTTGGATTTTATTTATTTATTTATAATTTTTGTAAACACCTTTATCTAAGGGAAAAAGGGTTAAATTAATGCCTAATGGCATTCTCTACCAGCTTATCATTCTATAATAGCTAAATGGATATCATGATATATCACGTGACTTATATATTTGACGACATTTGTATGTAGTGTTCTCGAATCAGGTTTTTGAAAATGCCTCTACTAGGTGCCTTCCTGATGACTCTGATGGTTTTACTTGGAATGATGTAAGTATAATCTATGATGTATTTTTTTGCAAAGGTTGTGATTTCGTTCTTTCATATGCTTAACGGGTCCACCTGGACGTTGGTCATCTTTAAGAGAAAAATGTCCGTAACGGATTTTTTAACCAATTTCGGCATTAAGGGGTTCATTACCAACGAAATATGGCGAAAACAGAAAAAAAACTGACAACGATAAGGATGACAGATAACATTCAAGAAGAACATTACAACGTTTTCTGACTTCATAAAAATGGGAGTGAGAGACGTCTATAACTGAAATCGGTAATTACTTAGTTGCTAATCTAATAGTATTGTCTTATTAAGAGTAAAATATTGTTGCAATACAATATATATAATGTAAAATAAAATCTTACACACATCCTCTTGTACGTAAAATAATATCATATAATGGGATAAAGTCGTTCTTCACATTCACTTTACGTTTCAAATCAGAAGAAAGCAGCTGCTGTAAACGAAAAATATGTGAAGATAAGAAAATAATTAGAGAAGAATTAGAAGGTGCTGTAGATACCACAGCGTTCAGGTGTATGTGTTACTTACTAACACGTTAAAACAATATAAATATATACAATAATAAGGAATTCTACAGAACCAGATTCATTATACAAGCAACGCTTTTGTTGTGTATTTCTGTGTATTGTGCATTATACCTCCATTTGTTAATGAACGGAATAGCTTTGTGTTGCTATCGATTTTATGTTAAGCACGGCTCAGTAACGCTAGATGGTATTGAATTCGGATCGGTTGGGTGAGTGGGATACTGTGCTATTGTTTGTTCTCTTTTTTGTTTTACCTACTCTCTATTTGGAGTTTTCCTCAATATTGTTTATATAATTTATCCGTTATCTATAATACAATATCGTTTTTTTTTACAATAAGTTTAATATTTTGACAATTTGTTTGTACACGGGAATAAAATATATATTTTTAGATTAAGAAATTGTTCTTACTATCTACTACTTTTAAAGTTTTAGCAACTCTACATTTGAGCTACGTGCAAATCTAATCAACTGTTTCAAAATTCGCCTATATAATTAAAACAAAGATAAATAACATATGTTCTTTTTATTATATCATACAAATGAGCCTTAAATACGTATTTCGAGCGTAATTACTATAATGTTGATTTTATACACCAACAAAATTTAATTTATTTTTAAGGGCCTCGAATAAATTTTATTTTACATTCAGGGCTAACTGGTGCGATTGTACATAATTAATTAGATTCTCTTAAGTCCGTAATATCTATTGCCGTCATTATCTCCCTGTCTCTGGACGTCTTAAACGACTACCTATTCAAGTGCAGAGAGCCAATGAAATACCCAGGGGCTTAGATAAGAAAACACGGAAAACACATTACCTATTTGAGTTGTCGATTTGCGGAAAATATACTGTTTCTTTCTCATTTAGGTTACAAGCTTGTACATAGTTTTAATGATATCCATATTGTTTTTATAACAAACGGGTATTAAAGTACAGAATCTATAACATAATGATGAACTGGAAATTAACAAAAAAAAATATCCCAGCTATAAGGCGTGTTGTCTTAAAATGTAATCAATTTATAATGCAGTAGCTACCTATAAAAGTGTATTATTGTGTTTCAAAACCCTTATCTCCTTTTAATATGTTTATATAAGAGTACATAGTTTTTCGTATAAACTAAGTATATAAAACACTATAACACATTATAAGATTATTTAGGTTTATAGTTAAGGTTTATAGTTAAGCCATATAAAAGGAATGCACCCTTTGTTCAGAAGGTGTTGAAAGGAATGCGCAAGCATCATGGTGGATTGTTCGCTTAATGCTCTGTGACCTGATTACCTATTTTTATCACGATCTAGGGTTTATTTCTAAAGACAAAGAATCACGTCCCAAAGTGCAATATGCCCCAGATCCGCATTGTTTTAAATTTTCAGGAAGCTGGGAGCATTACGTATTTTATCACGTTTTATAATGACTTTTATTTTTCAATACTGTAAATAGTATTAAATTTTCTTTTGGCATAAGGAAAGAAAGAGACGAAGGTCTGTTTAAAATATTTCAATAAGATACTTACAAATTGTGCGATTTATAAAATAAGAAGTCACTCCAGTTTATAAGTGCCCTTTAGTCCAATATAATATCGATATTGTCATGTTTTGAAAGAAAAGTGTAAGAAGGATCGAATTTTTGATAACTGATCATTGCCGTCCATGGACGTTTCTTACCAACCAAACAAGGTTGACAACAGATACTTTGCTACCACACCTCTTACAACCGAAACTACAAGAATTCCACCACCTGGTAATTTGGCACCTATTGATAGAAGTTATTTTTTTATGTAAGAAGTTTGCAATATGCAAGCGAGTCAAGGCCACCAGATGGCAAGGAGCAATGTCCATAACAGTTTCAACGCTACCATTGCTCAACAGCCGTATCTATAGCCAAGTTGTACAGATATTTTATATGCATTTATAACTATGATCCATAGAACCTGCTTATATTCGAAGTCGTTTAATTAATTGATTAGACTTGTCATACGCATTGGCTTAGCTACGAGCACTAAAAGTTATTTTTAAATATTAATAATCTTCATGCGTTTTGGACAATACAAATCATTTTTAATTATTTTACGTAGTAAGTTATAATAAACTTTACTCATCGATAAGTGGTTATTGTAAATGAAAATTGGTTGACATATCCTCCAAGGAAAACTCTTGTGATTTAATAAAAACATATTCAATCAGTATATCGTTTCCAAGTCTGATAACTTGTAATTTTCCACATACATATTCCAATTCAATTGAATACAATAATGTAGCGCTGGTTTTAAGAAAAATTACATTACGAGGATTCAAAACTAAATATTGAATAGTACTACTACTTACTTACTCGATTGGAAATAAAAATTCAGTTGTATATTTTACACACAAAAGAGTTTTATCGTTTCCTCAACTTACAATTGCGTTATAGGTATTGTAATAAATCTCTAGAAGATTGTAGCCGGCCGTTTCATATTTTGGTAGGTAGCTATCTCGTAACCAGTACGTACCTCGCAGAGCCTTATGTGATGATTATCCACGTCTATAAAATTCGCTTTAGTTTTAGTTTTACACTTTTAGTTTAGTGTGCGTTCTGCTTTTTGGATAAACAAATGGATGGACAATATAGATTAAGCAGATATTTCAAAATTCAAAATTTCGAAACTTAGATCAGTAAAATATCAATAAAATATCTGATAGTTGAAAACAATGTAACGGTTAAGGTAATGTGTAAACCAAAAATAAATATTTGAAGTAACAATCTACAACTCTACAAAATATATCAAGATACAATAGATACGAAGAGAACAATACTAAAACAAAATGCAAAAAAGCCGAGGTTGAAATCCATCAATTAGCGCAGTGCGATGGACTATCGCGATGCATTTAAATTTTGAGAGGAGACACATACCCAGCATATGAGTTAGTCTATATCTCATGACTAGAGCTGAGGTAAAATGTTTAAAAGCTTTTCATAAGGGGTACAGATCTACATCTGACACAACTATCGAGATTTCCCCCCCGCTGGAGCTGCCACCTTGTCGTGGTGGGGGGGGCTTGCGTATCCCGATGATCCTCTAGGCTATGCCGGACAGGGCCACCCATACCGGACAGGCTAGGGGGGAG
>DWNR01001985.1:0-13897 GCA_018250455.1 Polygonus leo | reverse complement strand
AGCGTAAATCTGTTAATGACGCGATTCCACGCCAGTTTACCCTGCCCATCATTGCTATAGAAGTTTTCACTTTAACAAAGTCTGCCACGATGTCACTGTACTTATAGATCGGACAGGTGGCGCTGGATTTGTTTAAGACAGGAGAACGTTTGCTCGGTTCTACCCAAATAGTTATAATACACAAAGAAAAAACATGTTAAATATGTATTAAAATAGAAATTTTTGAAGTCTATAGAAATATTGAACATATAAAGCCATTGATAAAAGCTAGCTAAAACCACTTAAAGTAATCCTAGCTAGAATCAAGGACTTAATACAGAATAGACTTCTTGAGAAAAACAATGTCTATATTACCTGTTGAAGATTTCATGTAATAACCATAATATCGATATAGTGAGTGACAAGGATCTGCTCTAAAGCTCGGATAATGCCACGTAAAACTCCCCACACGGCATCACATTTATTGATGGACTTTGGAACTTTCCAATATTATGACTACCTACTTTACATGTCTTACGGGTAGTTTTTATTACGATTTTGCATTTGCCGCCTGGTGTGTGACCAAACTTTAACCCCTAAGAAAAAACATAAAGGAAAATTGCTCTTGGAACGGGAAAAGAAGATTGAAACTAGAATTGTAACATATATGTTTTTGCCACATTTTTGCCACATTTGCCACAAGTAAGTATGCAAATAACTAATTAGTTGCTTTAGTTTTGTAAAGAAAATAATAAGGTTTTTTACGCGCTAGAACATTTACTTATATTTAATTGTAAAATATCGTCCAATAGCCGTAAATGTTTAATTTTATGAAAAATGTGTATGTACATGTTATAAAAAAACCGTTTAATTAAGTATACGAGTACTTACTGTTAGTGCTATATCATTTTTATTATGCATATGCTAAGTATTTAAGGAAATTATAATTATTTATCTGGGAATTGTCCGTAAAGAATAACACAATACGAACAACAGTTTAAAATACGAGAGGCAACATTTTTTGGCCACACTTATCAGTAAGTGGCAGTATTTTCCATCCGAACCGTATGTCATTTTTATGTGGCCACTTTTCGACAATATATTCCTTTCTATTGTCGCAAAGGTGCTCATAGGGATAAGGGCCTTAATATACGATTATAGGTGACATTCACTATTGTGCTTGACCTATTCTTTGAATTATAGCCGATATTGCCAGCGATAGCCTAATATCGTACCATAATGCCGTTATAACGCCTACTCTCGGCTGATCTATTTTTGTAACACTTAATTGAAAAGCTATCTTCATTTCTGACGACGAGTATTTTGTAAATTGAGTTAGAAAATATGATTTTCTAGACAAGAATTGCTATTATAAAAGTAGTATTATTATAAGTGAAATGTAGGTTTTTCTTGACATATAGGTAGCTATTAAACTCAGTAAAAACGTCATCACTGAGGATATGCAAACGGAGAGCGGCCATTACGGGAAAGTTGCAAATAGCGAGTTCTAAAAAATATCCTTATCCAAAGAACACATAAAAAGCAGACATCGTTTTTCTTTTAAAAAACTCTCTCATTTGCCTATCAATAGTGGTTGGAGCAGATCTGACCGTAATAAATGTCATACTTTATGGCACTTAGGAAAATATGCAAGGGAACCGTTTTTACTTTTTTAGCCGGTGACCGGGGACCGCCACGCCGAATTACGCACTGTGGCCGAACATTTCCTAGGGTGTTTTAAAATTTTGTTCTATTGATAGCCGATAACAAAGTTTAATATATTCGTAGGTTGTACTTGTCCGTATGGTTAGTTTACTGTTATTATTTGAACACTTATAACTCTGCTCTGTTGGTATATCAAATTATTACAAAAAAGTCTTGTAAAGCACGCGGAAGCTTGTGTACTTCTAAGTACACAAGATTCCTTCACTTTTGGGTGGATATTCATGCGAAGCAATGGGTCTGACAGATGATATTGAATCATATATCAAATACGTTATTAAGATTTTTAATTAATTATTGAAAAAAAGAACATGTTTTTTTATCATTTAAAGATAGCAAACGATCATGCAGTCTACCTGATGGTGAATGATCACTGCCGCCCATGGACATTAATAATCATTCCTGAGTACGATAAAATAGGAACTGAGGTTGACCACAAATGCTACCCTTGAGGACTAAGATGTTCGCCTCGTATTTTACTTAAATACGTACGTGCCTCTTCTAACCATACCATGGCTCTCCTAACCGAAACACAATAAATTATTTCACGGAGGATTATGAGGGTATCGGTGGTATCTCACCGTTAAAACTAGACGAGTTCTACCATCTAAAAACTTCTGGCAACCGTTACAAATCCGTTCAGTATAATTACTGACTTTTAAATAACAAGCAGTTCGACTAATAAAACACTTTACCGCTAGTAATATCAGGCATCCAAAACACTGAGACTTTGCCGTAACACCGCATACCGCATCAGATTACGCGCACCCATTGTCGCTAATAAGATAAGATTACTCAAGTGTGAGGCGAATGTATTCACGTTACCCTGAATTTCGCTAAAATGCATCAAGGCTTGCCGTGTAAATTAATAACGTTAGATTAAAGAGCGCTCGTTGCAATAAACGCGAGGCACCCGGGGATGACGTATTCAGTTTATGCTGTTTATAATGTTTAATTAAATAATTATTAATATGGCATAAATAGCAATAATATATAATAAAGTGTTCTTCTGTGATTTAAAAGCTATAAATACAAATATACCTTTGTACTGTTTGCATGATATTTAAACAGACATATTTTTATCGTAGCTGTCGTAGACTCGTAGAGGCCTACGGAATTTAATATTAAAGATTTAATTATTTATTAAAAATAAATGTCAAACCATGAGAACCTACTCGAGGTTAAGTTAACGTTAACTTTTAGATGTATAGGTATTGCTGGGTTTTTGCATTTAGGACTGTGTAATAATAGTGCTGCTAATGTAGAAAACTTAACAGAAAACTGAAGAAAAGTTCGAGGTAACAAAGTATATTTTATCCAATGATACATGGTTAAAAAAATTGCTTAAAAGTGACAATATTACAATTGTGCCATTGCATATTATGGATGTAAAATTGACATGTAGCTATAAAGAATGATCAGGATTTAGAAGCTTGCAAAGAGTAAATAAGTGATCAATCAAAGATTACGTAACAGACGCGACTTTTTTTACATTGAACGTGTTTATTGCGAAATGAATCGGATTTACTTGGCAGATGAGCTGGGTGGGGTATGACCGAAATTCCTATCGTGTGTGCTTAATTTTCATAAATCAGAAATCGGTTATAGATAAGTAGAAAATCGAATTTGATTTTATTCTACTTTATGGATATTGTAATGTTACAATACATATTAAATTATGAATTTTTAATTAATAAAACTAAATATAAATATTTTAAAATTTTAAAAATTATCAGTGTGACTGCATCTTGAAAACCAAGTGTAGTTTTAAAGGTTCTGCTAAGTTCTGGCTTAAAAAGTGTGATAAAGAAATTTAGTTAAATGAAGCATTTCAGGTAGATCTTTGTATTAAGGATTGATTAACTATGCTCATGGTTGGCTATGACTGCGATTTTATTAGTCGGATCACATTTTTTTTTCGAATATCTATTATTTAAAAATAAGTTTTTGCTGTATTGATATTTAAGGGTTATAATCTGATATTTAAGGATTAATAAACGTGTGAATTTTTAAATTACTTTGTGGCTAATTGTTTAAAAAAATAAGGAAAGTAAAACGAGATTCAAAATTAGTTCCACTAATTCATCAGTAGCAATTTGAACAACAGTATCAGTATATTTACTGCAATAGCTCATATATTATCTGCGTATTCATCTCACACCTAAATCAATTTTATACGAAGATGAAGAAGCATTTGCCATTTAACCATTCGATTCGATACCACCCTTTCGAAGTCACGAAGTCAATCACGTCCTTGCAAACGTTTCCTTACAGATGACAAAGGCGTAGTGCGGTGAGATTGCTGTGCAATATTTGCGGCGGGCGAGTGTGGGTGTTAGATAAAAATATTATATTTATTATGAGAGCGCGGCATTCAAAACGCGTCACGCGTTGACATCCGACTTCGGGAGCTGCCGAACACGTTCGCGGAGCTAGGGTTGACTCTACGTTTAATTTCCAATAATTTCGGTTATGACTATTTATTGAGTACTAAATTATGGATTTTTTCGATAAATTTATTTAATATATACAAGTTTGACTCGCTATTTAATGTTTTAACGGATGCATCATTGGTAGAAAAGTTGGGTGAATTATAAAAATATAAACTTTGTTATTTCTTGTTCTTTTAAGGTCTGTAAAATAAGTATGTATCACTGAGTTTTACGCAGAAAAAAATATATCAAAATCGTATCCCGTAGCGTTAAAAAAAGGCAATGACTAGCAGAATTAGTTTTAACATTTTTATCAGACTTTAATTTAATACTAGATATGTTTATTTTCTATTCACTGTAGTAGCTTTATGGTGTTTGGAATTCCATTACACATAAAAATGACGAATTTGCCTTACCATTCATTCAAAAACAAATATTTTCAAATACAACAATCTTCATGCAATGCATTTTTCTAAAATGTGTTTTTATTTACTTAATACGTACTATTATGTTTTATATGTGGATGAATGAGTTAATCAATATTTCACATCATTATAGTGTTGTAACAACCCTAGAGTAATTTGACGGGATCCCGCGTTGCGCGTCAATATGTGTAAAGTCAATACTCGCGAGTGTGAATAATTTTTCATCTGTGCCGTATTCCCATTATATGTGTCATTCACTATCAGCTTTACACAGCTCAGGCGTCTCATATTACAGTTCAAATGGTGGAATTGATAGATTAAATATGTAACTCGTTTATAAAAGAAAGTTATAAGGATCTCAATAAAAAAGATGGTCAAATATCAATTTATTTTGATGTTTTTTACTATTATGAAATATAATTGTGAATAAAGAAATAATTAAAAAATAGTGATGGTTTGCTACTGTTGTAGTAACGTAATATGCTCGTAAATTAAGCAACTGGAGACTCTTAGTGATTACTTGAGGAGTTCGATTCCACTGCATATATGTACTTAAGAAAAATATTCTTTAAAAAAATACATATTTCTTACTAAATATTTTGGTTAGTGACCATACACGTATTCGTGAAATTGATATCCGTTTATTATTTTACTTATAGAACAATAAATAAATAATTTTGGTTAAATCATTTCATTAACTTTGTAACGTACTTATTATGTAGGTATGTATTTATTTATTTTACACTTTATTGTTAATGGTTTTACATTGGGCGGATTTAATGACTCCAAGCAATTCATACCAGTCAAACTAGCTGATCAATGGTGAAAATTTTGTAACATTATGTGAAAAAATTCTACCACAATTTTAAAAGATTCCTGTGTAAACGAGCTGCCCGACGTAGTTTCCTACGGCACTATTCAAAATAAAAGTATCATTGAGTCGGCTGTGGTCAGCTGCGACCAAGTCGCCCGCAGATTCAAAAGAGCTTTGACTTCAAAGCGTTGCGAATAACTGGCAACACCAAGAGAATGTAAAATAAACTGTGCAAGCGAAAAGTGCAGTAACAACACCACATTACACAGCCACTGGATCAAAAGACAGACCGAGCGTAAAGTGAGGAAAAGTGAAAAAAGTGATAAAGGCTCCTGCTAGGTTGAGACAAGTCCTATTCTGGGATCTTAGATTAGACGAAGCGGGTACACCCTTGTCTCGTGTACTCTGGGCAGCCAGTGACCCGCTTCACTTGTGCTACAGTGCACAGATTATACATAAAGTACGTAAGAATATAGGTAAACTTGCTAAGTAGTCGTATCTACGTTTTATACCAAAAGATACTTTATTTTTACTCTTATGTAAATAAAGAAAACTAAAGTATGTGTATGAAATACATTAGCATTACTATTACCATTAATAATTTTGTATTTCGTATTCTTACTTGGTATCTATTACAACGCTAAGTATCGTGGTATTCATTGAGAAATAGAAAATGATTTGGAAGTGATCTTTTCAAATACAGGGTCCAACGATAATATTATATAAGTAGGAACATAGTTTTTTTTCTAAACAAAAAGTATTTTCGCGATCTGTCAGGGTAACGTCTCCATAAATAAGAGTAAAAAGAAAGAGTATTGAAATTATGTATTTCGTAATTCACAAGGGCAAAAGTTAGATTGGAAAAGTAAAAAAAGACATTTTTTTTTTTGATAAAAAAGTACCTACCTTCCGTTCTTGACCTAAAATATTCAATTTCCAATTGCTATAATACATATGTACGTGTCGAATTATTAATCTACTTCGGTTAAAAAATCAATATGGAATTTCTCATCAATTGCAAATTCAATGCAAAAATATTAGTTAATTAAAAAAAGTGCTGACAATTTCATACCCACCAAGGGTTATACATATGAAATTTGACATAATTATATTATGTTCACACCTATTTCCATAATAATTATAAGCAGCTATGTATTTTTCGTAAACCAGAACCTCTATCTGCAGACCTCATTTTCGCATCCTCAAACGTTGGAACGTTTAGTCATTTCAAAATCCGCCTTTCATCCTTTCATCCTTTGGCGGCGTTAAACTAAATGATTCTGTTTGTAAACGGTGAATAGGAAAGCGTGTTCCACAGTTAATTCTCACATTGCTCTGGTGACTGTGTCAATATACGCCGACACTTTTGAAGGGAGACGGATGATTTTTACATCAAAAGCAACGCGGCTTGAATCACACCTCGTAAACACGGCGGCTTAAACAGATATCCACTCCTGATGTGTGACTGAGTAGTCACACAGAGAACTACAAAGAGCTACCTACTTAGACAGTCCACGTGTTGTTGCTACTACGTTACACGACAAAAGAAACCGGTTCGTTTATGTTATTAAGCTTTTTGTGTTATTGCTTGGTCATTTTTACATATTTTGTTATTACTGCTAATTTAAAACCTATTAAAGCATACAGTGAAAACAGTGGTTTAAAATTTTAATTACATTCCTGCAGAACATATTTTATTGGCTGTGAAAATTCATAAATTAATCTAAGCGAAAGATATTATTATCGATGTATGTCTGTCAATCATGCTATTGTTACGTCGCAAGTGGGTAGAAGACTTTCCTCAGTATGAGTTACATAGACCTGGAAAAATATTTAGATAATATCTTAGCACAATAAGTGATACTTCATTAATTTGTAATATCTACATAGCTTCTAAGTTGTACCTGAGATTCTGATCCATGACCGCCAACTCGAAAGACCGGAAACTTAGCGATTTGTCCATTTCCATTGTCGTCCACTGTACTCCAAATAAACATGCCTATTTTTTAGTATGTTATGTGGGATTTTATTGTTATATTTACGGCTTCTGTCCACTTGGCGAGATAAAATATGCTTTATAGAAACTTTTAAGTATACAAGATAAATTAAAATCGGTATCTTTGTTTGTTCATGTGCAATGGTCAAACAAACAGACAAGCAAACGAACCTCAGTAAAACTACATAAAAAATAGTATAATAAATATAGTACCTAAGTAAGTAAGTAGTAATAAAAGGTGGTAGAAGTCATTTAGTTCAACTGGGATAGATACCACCGCCACCCTCATAATCCTCCGTGGAGCAATTATTGTGTTTCGGTTTGGAGATGCGATGTTGCTACACTTATACACGATATTATAGATGCGGCTACACTTATACACGAGGCGAAGAACTTAGTCCTCAGGGGTAGCAATGCGTCCGTTATCTAACTTAGGTATGATTTAATTGTACTTGGGGATGATTACTGAGTCCATGGGCGGTAGTGACCACTTACCATCAGGAGGACTGCATGCTCGTTTGCGGACTTTAAACCTACCTATAGATAAAAGTAATTTCAATGTGTATTATCTAATATTTGGTGTAGAGCTTCGGCAAGTCGACTGTAAATTAATTAGAACATTATACCTGAATGCTCGAACAAGCGGCTACATAGCTACGGTACTTTACGTTGTTCCCAAATTAAATTTCATATTTGGTTTGCTATTAAATGCACAAAACGTGAGGTTCTGTGGGGTTGAGGGCCCAGCAGTGTTCGCAATATTTACTGCACTATAGAAGCAATAGCGTAAATCTGTAATGCGATTATTGGCTGCGGTCACCTCGGAGTGCTGTTCGCTCATTATTCCTTTGTTTCACCAACGAGATTTCGGTTGTTTATTACGGCGAGCGTAAATTGCAGCGCATTCTCATCTCTTACAGGATTTGTATCTCTATCTTCCTTATAATAGGTAAGTTTAATGCAGCCGATGCAGTTTTTGGAGTTATAGTTAGCATCGGTAAATCAGTAGGTCTACTATACTTACTGACTTTGCGAAGTAACACGTGTATTAGAAAATAATTGTCACAAGAATAATTGGTAAGAGTTGCTTTGATTTCAGAATTTTCACGAATTTTCACTTTCGGTTGGTCAGCATAAAGAACTTCATAACCTAGATCCTTCTCATTCCCAGAAGAGTTGTTTATCTTATAGGCTTTTTCATCGGCAGCTTATTACGAGCTGCGGAAGACAAAATTAGCAATATAATAAAAGGTATAGATACATATTTTACCGTTTTCACAATAGTAGTTGTCCAATGATTAGAAATATGATTAAGATAAGAATTTATGCTTCCATGTCGATATATTTTATTCGATATCTTATGTAGATTTATACCAGTAGACACGTAGGGAACTTATAGGGCGCTGTTTTATTTTGACCTGAATATTGAGAGTGAAAATGTACGTACCTCTTTTTACCTACATGCCTTACGGATGAAGTTTGTTTTTATGAAACCATAAATTTAAAAGAAGATACTATATTTGAAAAACTATATTTAAAGGAAAAGGAACATAAAAACCAATACCTTTACTTAAATCAGAATAGATACTGTTGTGCATTAAAATTCGTCATGTGCGTCAATATTTTTAATGATTATTAGTTAACGGAAACCTCTTTGTAGAAAATCGTACCGATAAATTTAAAAATAAACATTAATTATACGAGTATATGCCTAGCAGGCAGGCAAATGCATTTGATATAATACATACCTACATCAAAAGTTATTTTCAAACAAAACTGCGTAGTACATACAAACGTTTATAAAATAAAATAATAAAGCCGTATTTCTGTGTCATCGACAACGATTTACCCATTAACCCAGCGCTCGGTCCCTTACAGGGACGTATCAAACTTGTGTACACTGTAATATTGTTGCTCCTAAACTTTAGTCAGTTGTTTAAATGTTGTAAAAACAGTTTCACTTTCAATTTTGTCTTTTTAATTATTTGTTATGTTGTCTTTGTTTGTCGTTTAATAAGTTGTTATTTTAGAAATCAAAGTTTGGGCATTTATAAGTAGGTATGTGTGTATTTGTGTATAATGCGTAAATCTAATGTGTTCATCAGAACCGTCTTATGCTATGCCGGACACACCCTAATATGGGGCCCCGTTAAGTTATTAAAAACCAATAAATCCGGCTATACATTAGTTAGTATACCAAATAATAGAAAAACAAACTTTTTGTGAGTGTTAATTCGGGGCACTCCTAAGTATGGGGTCTTGGGCACAGGCCCTGTCTTATGCCAAATACGGTAGAGGTGTTCATTGACCATAAACGTTATGATGCCACATATCCTACCTACGATTTTACCTACCTACTTTTTAAGGTATAGTAAGATAGTCAGTACTTACCATTTACCATACCCAATACCATGTACGATAAACATATTTTATCACAAACATTAAAACATAAGGAACCGGTTTGGGTAAGGAACGTTTATATTACGTATTTTAAAGGTCAGACCCAAACAAGAGAAAATCAAAAACACAAAAATATTCACAGGGCTTAATAGAGATTTCATAATCCGGCAAAAGTATCGGAAACGAATGGTCGCCGGCTCGCAATAAATCGGGCTCAACACTGCGGAGGCAGCAACTGTGCGTCCTCGTTCAACTTTATTTTTGTATTAAACCCGTAACTTTTGCGACAGCACCCACTGTCCACTGTAATCCACGCCGTGAAATTTTATGCTCGATATTTGATGGGATCCTGCTTGTATAATGCTATAGCAATGAACTTAATAAAGCTAAATGTTAGTGTTCTTGTAATTGCTTGCTTACTTCAGCTTCTCCTACTTTATGTATGATTTAAAGCATTCCTAACTACATTTATGCAGGACCGTCTTAAGATATGCAGTTCTTGGGCACACAATCAATGGGCCCCGTTGGAAATTAATTATGGAAAACTTGATTATTCATATTATATGTTGTTGATTAGTATACCTAAGAATAGAAATCCAAGCTTTTTATGTGCGGTTATTCGGGCCCCCCTTAGGGATGGGGCCCTGTGCATAGGTCCCGCGTGTCCTTATGATAAAGACGGTTCTGCATGTATGCAACAGCAATCTTTAACATTCTAAACGTTTAACACCACCGCGTTTTATTTAAATGTATGACAATGTAGAGAACATGAAATTAATATTAATTGACAAATATTAACCCTATTTTTTCATAATTATAAAATATATAGAGTTATTTTTATTTAAAATACTTTAAATGATAGATAGAAAAAATGGTATAAATTGGAAATAGATGACAATATCGTTTCCTGCGTGCGAAGCCGCGGGATGAAACTAGTGTAACTACTATGATGTGTGGTCTATTACTTACCTGTCGAGTAATAAAAGTGTGATACATTAAATAAGTGCATGTTCACATAAGAAGGTTTATCTCCTTCACCTATCTAACAGTGTTTTGAAATCTCAGGGCAGATAACGAATGCGCGGTTAATTTGTTTGTATGTTGATAATGAGATCTGAAGATTATCTGACTAGTGAAATATTCCGCGGTTTAAATGTGACACAGATTATGTTAAGGAGATGACAGTTACATTTAAGTGCTTTGTTTTTAAACTATTATCATTTAAACATGGTATCAATGTCACGAACATTGATTGAATTCTGTGGCGAGTTGGATATAATCATTTATATACAATAAATATTAAACTAAACAGCACAAGGATTTCTTAAAGTGTAAACCATACATTCTTTAAATACATAAATTCGTTGTCTGCTGAAGAATAAACGCTAGATACTTCTGCGTAGACATTTGACATCACTAAAGCGTTACGTGGATCGCAATATTTAAATATCATTGAGCTACATAATATTTAGTTTTTAATTGTTAAACGTAAACCTTCTCTAAAACCTTCTTTAAAATCTTGTTGAAGGCTTATACTGTCCACATTGATGAATCCTTTGGGATACAATGGATTTATTTACAGCTTTACTGCTTCACTTTATCCCCGGGAACTGTTTCCATCTTAACATGCGCTTCCATAGTATCTATTTCCTTATCGCCGCTAAGTAAAAATGATTTTCACAGTTACTTGACCAGGACTTTTAAACTGCAGAAAGACCTAAATAAATATGACAGCGTGGATCTAGCAGCACGTTGAATATTTTCAGAATAAATAAATTCTTTTCAAGTATTTTTCCGTGACCAAGTTTCGATAGGTGGGTACCTCTGAATTTACCTTTTGGCTCAGTGCCTGAAATACCCAACGTGGATTGAATACTAACTCTATGTTTATACCTACGCCTCAAGCTTGATCAACATGTGACTTGCTACCTGAAATACAAGTCTATTTTGGTATGCCTACGCTCACTTGCGTACTATGTAATACTTTGTGTCCTTCTATGATTTTGGTGGTTGCCACGTGGTAGAACTCATTTAGTTCGACCGGGGAGGTACCACCGCCACCCTCATAATCCTCCTTGAAGCAATTCTTGTGTTTCGGTTTGGAGAGGCGAGGGTTTCCGGCTATACTTATACACGAGGCGAACATCTTAGTCCTCAGGGATAGTAAAGCAACTGTGATCATACATAGGTATGATTTAATTGTGATTGAGGATGATTACTGATGTCCATGGGCGGCAATGACCACTTACCATCAGGTGGACTGCATGCTCGTTTGCTACTATTATACAAAAAAAAAGTTTTCTTGTACGTATTTATTATTTTTAAGCAATCTTGAAAGAATTCACTACCCAATTATGCTGACAAACAAAAAAAATGGTTTTCTAATAGGAGATGGAATATACCAATAGGTATTAGGTAACATTTTATAAGCTTTTGTAATTTTTCCAATATTAATCAGAAACATTAAGCAAGAACAAAATATACATATTCTCCTTAACATTCTTATAAGACAGTACTTTAAAAGAAGGCAACACTTTTTATACATGTAATGAATTAGTGTTCAAGTAAATGAAGATAAGAAAGTCCTTTGTTTAGAGTTTTTAAACATTACATGCGACATGTTATTATCGCGGAGATTTATCATTGATAGCGATTGTAATAAGCACGATCTTCATTGCCGAGTATAAAAACTGGTACCTGGGTAAGTAACTGCTTTTTAAATAGAAGAGGTAGTTAAATGGTATAAAAAGGAGAATAAAGGATTAATACTTCGAGTTTATATAATGTACGTATTAGTGGAGTCAATTGTATTTATATCTATTTAAGTTAATCATAGAGAACTTCAATAAGACCAAAAGATTGAATCATTTCAATTTTCTTTTTGGACGCAATTTTGATTTTGGAACTGAACAACACACAACACACACACACACACACACATTGGATATGATGTAGAAAAACGTTGCAACCATGTAGTTGTTGTAGGATTATGCAGAATTGTAGCATCTTCAGTAGATTCATATGACATTTGACATGATTTAAAGTAGGTCAGTCGGCTTAGTGTCTTTCATACAAGGCATTATTTATAAAATTACCATTGAAAAATAATGTTACATATAAATAATTCGATAACAGATTTTTAAGTAAAAAAATCGGTTATCGTTACGTATCAGTTAAGAATAAATTCTCTGTCTCTATTTTATTGAAGAGAAAAGTTCGATGGCAATTGATTCTGACTCTAAAGACAACAAGATATTTTTAAAATGCGATTTGGTAGATTTAATTCATTTTGGAGAATTTTTATTCTTTCTGGTAAGTAATACCTACTTAATCTTGTAATGTAATATGCAGTGACATGTGTGTCAAGGATTTGCCACGTGAGACACTAGAATTACAGCCCCTAGGATGACATTACTTCGATTATATTTTTGTACTTATAACTTCTTAAAAACTTTGTACAAGACTTGTTTATTATTTAAAATAAAATCAATACACGGTTAAATGTAAAAATATAGTTGTTAATTAGTAGTTAAAACAATATCGCAAGAAATAATGTCCTTTATTCTGCATTTAATGTTAATAACACTAACACACTGTTTACCAACAAGACAAAGACAGAATTCGAGTGTCACCACAAACACACTCGACACTGAAGTAACACAGTAAGAAACTCCCAATTTGTACTCTAAATATTTGCTATACAATTTAAAAACCGGCCAAGTGTGAGTCGAACTCTCGCTTGAAGGGTTCCGTAACATTATACATGAAAAACGGCAAAATAATCACTATAATACAATAAAATATTTACTTTATTTTGTTTTTAATATTTCTTGTTATAGCGGCAATAAAAATACATCATCTGTGTCATCACAAAATGTCAGCTGTCTAGCTATCATGGTTCATGAGATACAGCCTGGTGACAGACAGACGGACGGACAGCAGAATCTTAGTACCTAATAAGGTCCCGATTTACTCTTTGAACACGGAACCCTAAAACTGTCATAGAGATGTTATATAGTTACTAGTTGACCCAGCAAACGTCGTTCTGCCATAAAAAAATAATTATAAAAAAATGGGGGTTGGTGCTAGAAGGGTGAAAATTTAGGGTCGTATGTATTTTCTAATGCCG